>CAIGRP010025406.1:14429-36023 GCA_903798385.1 Fraxinus cuspidata | reverse complement strand
CAAACACTACAAAAGTTGGAAAATGTCCATGGAAAATCCGCCCAATCAAACAGGGCCTAAAGTTTCCACATGCAGTTGCTAGTGATAGCAGTACAGTTCTATTGCTTAGTAAATCATGCTCTAGCATTCAACATTTGTTCATTCTCTAGCGTTAATAGTATTTCAATTCACTGACCAGGTTATCTGAAGAGAATTTATAATATTTCTATCCTTTAAGTTTAGTCTATGCAGCTCCAGATTTAAATTAATCAATTAAAATATGGACCTAGTAATGTGTGTGGCACATTTTCCTGTTCAGTAAATTGTCAATATGTTTAACAAGCATTTCTATTCTTTGGCCATTCTAATCAATAATGATATCAATTGAAATACTGGATTCTCTTTCGGCTTAGAGCTCTGGAACTTAGAATTACAAGTTTAACGAGTTTTATTAATTTCAGGCTTCAGTAACTTTGTTTGTTAATGATATCGAAACAACAAGGTTCTTTCCATAATAGGTGTTTAGAACACGGCCAAAGGAAACTTATGTGTCCAAATGGGAGGGTGTGTGTGCGTGTGTGAAGCTATACAAGTGACTCTTGCACATTGTCAATGCTTCACTTGATGACACAAATTGGTTATAGCCTCTCTGAGTTGTGATCCCTGTTGGAAACACTAGATCTACAATCCCTCTTTAATTGGTTTATATATGTCTTTGCTCGTGCTGATCAATATTTTGATGTTCATGATTTTTTTTGTTAATGTCTGCCAAATACCTACCATACTTATTCGATTTGTCACCATTTTTGTAGGTATTACTCACATAGCAATGATTACCTTGAAATATGCCGATGTTACAAGGCAATATATGAGATTCCCTCAGTGAAAGAAGACCCATCTCAATGGATACCGGTGAAGTATCTCTTCTTCGTGTATTTATTTTGTTTTAATCATTCACCCATTGTACATAAAATACTTTGCATGCATATTCACCTCACTTAATCTGTATTCCTTCTTTATCCCTGTGAGCTCGTGTTAATTATATATCTTGTAGGTGTTGAGGAAAATATGCTGGTATTTGGTCTTATCACCACATGAACCCATGCAGTCTAGCCTTATTAATTCAACCGTGGAGTACAAGAATCTTTCAGAGATTCCTCAGTTTAGGCAAGCATTTTGAAGTTCTGTGAATTTTGTCCTTTTGATTTTCCTCTTTCCATCATATGTTATCCGTGTCAATCGTTCTTTTGATGTGTCATTAGATTACTGCTCAAACAATTAGTTACCATGGAGGTCATTCAGTGGACATCTCTGTGGAATACTTTCAAAGTTGAGTTTGAGAATGAGAACAACATGCTGGGTGGTTCTTTGGGTGAAAAAGCAGCTGAAGACCTCAGACTAAGAGTAATAGAACATGTAATCATCATAGCCGCATTTTCAGTTTTACTGTATAATTCGATCTTTTGCTTTAATAATGTGTTACGTGTAGCAATGTGGACGTATCTACTTTTTCCAGATGTGTAACATCTATCTATAAGTTCCTTGCAGAACATCCTTGTTGTCTCAAAATACTACTCACGTATAACCTTGAAGAGGCTTGCAGATCTACTGTGTCTTGGTATCCAGGTCTGATTGCTTCTGTTTAACAAATACCATTTGTTACGATTTTGTAATCCCAAAGATTTCTTGGATTATTATGTTTGGAGTTAAAACAGAATTTTTTTTCATTTATAAATTATTTGCAAACACTCTTTTCAAGATTCGGCCTTCTTGCCCTGTAATTAAATGTTAGAGATTCTGGAATTAGACTGGGGACATATGAGGTTTATGAGCTACTACAACTTATCTTTTATGATCAGTTTGTAATCCTTTATCAGAAGCATGCCGAGCATTGTATATATGAGAAGATCATTTTAACCACACTCATAATCCACATGTAAACATGATGATTCTTTCTGCTTAACTTCCCCTGAAATAGTTTAGCTCCATTTATTATATTGTGGTTTGCTTCTTTATGATTATAGTTTCGTACCCTTTTATCTCAGTATGTCCCAGATCATTTACTCTTTAATTTATTTATTTCCATGCTTGAAAATTGAAAGAATGCATATTATTTTATCTATATTATCATAATATATATCCCCGCAGGAAGCCGAGAAGCATCTTTCTGAAATGGTTGTTTCCAAAGCATTGGTTGCGAAGATCGACAGACCTGTAGGTATAGTGTCTTTCCAGACTGCCAAGGACAGCAATGACACTCTAAATTCATGGGCTATGAACTTGGAGAAGCTGCTTGACCTTGTTGAGAAGAGTTGCCATCAAATCCACAAGGAGACAATGGTCCACAAAACTGCACTGCAAGTTTAAAAAATTGGTATAGGAGATACTCTCTCTGTTCATTGAGAGCACAATCCTGAGTTGGAATGCTAGTGAGTGATGTGATCTTTTGTTGAGAGTCATTCTCTTGCAGGTTGCAATTTGTACAATTTTAAATCTCTGGAGGAAGCGGAATTGGACCCTTGTTGCTCCTACGGGACCTCACTTTTTCCCTAGTCTTTTTGTGATGTTATTACCATTCTAATGATTCATTTATTTGGACAATTAACATTCATGCTTGCTGCTGAGAAATGAGCAGTTCATGAAGCTAGTACCTGTTTGTGTGAGATCAATTTGCCATGAATCTGGTGGCTCATTTTTCAATTTCAGTTTGGGGAACTTGTAAATTATAATGTTCACAGCGATGACTCTAATGAAGTTAGACCATTAACTGTATTTTATCAAACAAATTTAGCTTTTGCAAGAATATGTGGGAACAATTTCGTCTTTTCCATAGCTGTTTCTGATGCATTCTGAAGCTTTTATACATATTTGTACAATGTTCTTTTTATCTGATAATGTTTACCATGAATGTGTGGAACTTCCAACCAAGGTATCTGTAATTTGTTGCTTGGCTTAGCCTCCTGCCAAGTGCAGAATGCAAATGTTATCTTTTAGAGGTGATTTTACTCCTCTTTTGTTGGACTCTGCATTATGTTTACATTATATCACTGTCCAATGCAATTATTGGGAACTTTTTGTGCCTGATTATCTGTTTTGCAGTGTATTCAAGATTGCAGATCAGGTGTAGATGCTTAACCTGATGCATACTTGAATGTGGGTTATAAGCGATCTGATTTGGACAATTTTTGACCTAATCAAATCATACCTTGCGAGGAAGTCCAAATTGTCCATTTATCATTTGCCATTTGCAATTCAGTTTGGTTTCAAACCATATTGTCTGTTGTGAGGGTGCGGAGCGGTGTTTTTAACAGAATTTTACTTGGGGTATGTTTGGCTGAGCTTAAAGAGAAAAAATGAAGTTACTTCTGAGGGGCCTTTTGTTCTCAAAATATGTTGGCTAGTTTATTGTTTTCCTTTACCTTAAAAAAAAAATGGGGTTTGTTTCTTTTCAAGTACTTGTTTGGAGAATTATGATGAGATTACAACGTGGAGTGGCATGAATATTTTCAGTATTAATGTGTATTGCCCTAAATAGCTTGTCATGTAAGTTAAATATTACGTGCGGCATGAATATTTTCAGTTTTATTGTGTATTGCACTGAAAAGATTGTCAAATAAGTTAAATATAATGTTTATCAAAGTTTATCCTCAATGCAGCATGTCTAGGAATTCTCTAGCTGACATGACACACTTCATAATTGGACATCGTAAGAGTTGTAGATTGGTACTCTTTTTGTTTCAAGTGTAACTTATAATGCAATCGGGCAAATTTAGAATTTTTGTCACGGACGGTTGAAATTTTAAAAATCAATGTAGTAAAATTTATGCATAAATAAATTGGCAAGATAACAACAATTCATTTTTTCATTTAAGCATAAACCATTATCAATAGTAAATAGATGAAAAAAACTAGTGACGCGATTAATTAAGTACTCACTCTTGTGTAGTAGCGTAAAATTGAATCTAAAATTCGAGCAACTTGCAAATTTAAGGTGTGAACTATGATTCTAAATATTAGCAAAAAACAATACAAAATGAAAGCTTAAAAATGTCAAGTATAAAGTAAAATGAAGATGAACGTTATAAATATGAAATCAACCCATAAATAAAATCATAAGATATAATGAAAAATGGTTCAATTCCACATCGAATAAATATGAAAACATAGACCAATTTATATGAGTTGGCTACTTCTTTTAATTAAGGTTGACCTTTTAATAGGAGTAGATCAAACTCTAATAAATTGGTGTACGTTTTCATTTTTATTCGATATAGTATTTTATTCCTTAACGGTGGCTTCTGTCTTATCTATCGTCGGCGCAAAATAGTTGAAATTTGGTAAGAACATAATGATTTTCAGGTTGAAAATTCTGCACTCGAATTACATTACCAAAAAGCATGAATAAGTACATTAATCATCCGGAAGATTTCTGATGACTTGAAAACTGAGGTCCAATTGCGCCTCCCCTGCTTTGACTGTCGCCGAATCTGATATTCTCCTGCGGCTGTGCCGGAAAGTGAGGAAAAAGCGGCACGCTCTCGGAAGAAATCGACGGAGACTGAAATGCCGATGTCAACAATCTCTCTGTAGGATTCTGCAATTGATGGTGAGTTTGAGTATGAAGACTAGGTTCAACTGAAGATGAAGATGGGATAATGAGGCGAGTAACATTTTCTGGAAAATTGAGTTTGGCTTTGTTGCCTCTAAATCTGAGGGCAGCTTCATCATATGCTCGAGCAGCATCCTCAGCAGTATTGAAAGTTCCCAGCCAAACCCTACTAGCCTTGTATGGATCTCTAATTTCAGCAGCCCATTTGCCCCATGGCCTCCGTCTCACCCCTCTGTATCTTCTATTGCTTCCCTCATGGCCCAAGTTATTATATGTAGTAGTAGTAGTAGTAGTATACGTATATACTGCTTCTGCAGTTCAATTGCAGAAAAATAATGTTGAAGCTGAAATTTTAAATAAACTTTTAGACGAGGTAGAGTGCAAACTTTAATATACCTGATCCAGAGGAAACATCACTTTGTGCCCTGTAAACTCTAGCAGACGATTCAGATAACTTCTTAGAGCTTTGTTCTTGACGTAACCTCTTCTCTCCAACAGCCCATGAAGATGCAGAAGGATTAGCACCGCCACCGCCACAGCCACCTGTGGCATCTTCCGGT
Source organism: Fraxinus cuspidata (assembly GCA_903798385.1). Lineage (NCBI taxonomy): Eukaryota > Viridiplantae > Streptophyta > Magnoliopsida > Lamiales > Oleaceae > Fraxinus > Fraxinus cuspidata. Next base: position 30,875 of record CAIGRP010025406.1, on the reverse strand, counting down.
CTGTGCACAGCCTCTTCAGTCGCATTGCCCGAAACTACATGGGCCAAAGCCGATACCATTTCTGACATCTCTTGCTCTTTATTAGCTAATCCACAAACGAGAAGAGGCGGCGGTGGCGGAACCAATGACTCCATACCAACGTTCCGCTCCCGCCTTGTGTTGTTGCTGAAGTTTTTTCTTGTATACGCCACCTTGAAAAATTCTAAAGTCAAAATTCAACAAGAGAAGATACTATAATGCAATATTAAACTATAAAAATGGTAAGGATTTATAACTACAAGTCGAACGCAGATTATTCATGAGCTGTTGAAAGGTAACAGTCCTCATTCAAAAAAAGTTGATAAGATCCTAAAGAACTTCCAGAATATACCGTTATATAGAAAGTTCAGGAGTTGAATATTATTATTACTTATAATCAATAAATCATAAAAAAATATGCCCACCGCCAAATATAGATCCCCTCATTTCATAAATTTCATTTTACTTTTAACGTATTTTTAATTACACATCCTTCTAACAAACTAATTTTTACACGTGAACTCATAATTTTTCCTTACATTTTAAATGAAACATTTTTCAAAAATATCAATTTTTACAAAATTTATTCACAATAATCTCTACCAACAAGGGAATAAGAGTTTAATTTTCGGATTAATTGTACCCACGTCGCAATTTTTGTTTGTTCGACTATTTTATTTCAATTAAAGTCCTCAATTTTTGCTCCTTATAGTGCATACGTCATCAACTTTTTTATCACATTATTATCTAAAATCTTCCATTATTTAGCAAAAATTATTTGTAATAACAATTGTATCCGAAAAATTCATTAAGAGTGCGTAAAAGACTTTTTTATTTATCATATTTTTAAATATAAAAGTGCATTAAAATATTTCCTCTCGTTGTTTAGAAAGACTCATGATCTTTGACAGTATCTATTAATTAATAGGAGGTTAAATATCTTCGACCAAAAAAAAAGGATTGAAACAGAAGCGTTACAATGAAAAAGATTGACTCTTTAAGTGTAATTAAATGTTATATAACACATAAAAATTTTAGGACATGTTTGAGGCGCATTTTTTTTTTTCATGTAAAATGCATTTAAGAATAGCAGATTGATGGAAACGAATGAAAAGTTTTTGGGTTGTGTGTGATATTATTTTATTAAAGAATGTGTGGTTGAAAAAAAGGAGAAAAATATATTTTAAAAAAATGGGGATCAAACAAGGTCTTAGTGTCAATATAACTACCCTTTTTGAGTAAACTTTTAGTCCTAGTTTGAGCTCCATTATAATTAATTTTTGAGAAAAATATATTTTGTAATATTAATTTTTAAGAATTTACAGTTAAAAAAGAAAGAAGTTACTTTTTTGGATTTATGTGTAATATTATTTTGTCATATGTGTAAAATGCATTTGGAATTAATGGAGCCCAAAAGGGACTAAATTTAAAGCATGTGGCTGAGTGGAATGGGGCCACCAGACCCCATCGAACTTTGTGCAAAAAAATAATTTTTTTGGAAAAAATTCACAACTCAAGTATTAATTATGGCCAATTCAATTTCCAGGTTTTGAGTTTCAAAATTCAAAACTCAGATGATAAATAAATAATATTTTATTAATTAAATATAATGTCACAATTATACAATTAATTGTCACAAATACGTATTTATAGGTCACAATTTATTTAGTAATTACATATTATTAAATTAATTGGTTACAAATTACTTCACAATTACAAATCGAAAAATTTATAAGTCACAGTTCATGCGTTGGTCACATATTCTAAATTAGTTGGTTACAAATTATTAAATTTTTATACTACAATTAAATAGTTGGTCACATACACCACCCCAATCTTGATCCACAACCAATACTTGGTCACAAGTCAACCAAATAATTTGTGATTTCAACCAACACTTGTGACCACAACTCACCATTGCATCTAGTCGCACCGTCGCTAACACCATTGTTGTCACCACCTCCTGACAACAACACTAGCACTTGAAACAAATCAACACTCACCACCTAAAACCATCACTACATCACAACGACAACAACAGAACAACGTATATAATTGGTCACAACCACCATCGACACCAACAAAACAACGCATCACCATATCATCACTGTAGCACCATCGCAGTCGCACCACCACCTGTACCACTGGCCCTCCATCTCTACCACACCACAACCACAATCCCCACCCAAAAAATCCCCTAAGTTGCGACTGCCGGCACCACTAGAAACACCACCACTTCGCCAAATCACTACACGACCACCACAAGACACCACCAACCACAAAAAACCACATACCACCACACCATAAATACCACCAATTATAGAAAATTTCTAAAAGCTAAAAGTGAAACTACAGAAAACATTTGGTTCCAACAAAATATTGTAATGAATCTCAAACTCATTCCCTGTGTCCGTCGCATGCCGCGCAGCTGTGCGCGGCCAGATCTCTGGCCGGAGCTCCGATTAAGAGAGAATGATATGTAGAGTAGAAAAAGGATGGGGAGGTAGAGAGAGAAAGAAAAAGAAATGAAAATGGATTTGAAGTGAAATGGGGTTGGTATTTGGCGACGAGTGCTCCAACGACGACGTGATCTGACGGAGAGATAGACATGAGAGGAAGAGGAGAGAGTGGGGAAGAAATAGGGTAGGTGTATAAATTAAATTAAATTAAATTATTATTAATATTAATATTTAAAATATAATTGACTTTTGTATATAAAAAAATCCTAAACCTGATTTTTGAATTGAAAATGTTAAATACATGTATGTAATTTTCACTAAGTTTTATTTGTAGTTTTTCCTTTCATTCAATTATTTTAGACAGTTTATATTATTAATTTGTTAGGACGGCTGTTATTGTGTTTTATATTTATTAATTTTATTTGATTTGCATAATTTATAGTTAGACTTATTGTTGGCCATTTGACTTGATTTTGAATTTGATGTGGACATCTTTAATTAATGTACAAGCTTTTTTATTAGAATTTGAGCATTGTAATTCGATAAAATTTGTGTAATTATATTTATTATTTACAGGGACTTTATTTTGTTTGACAGGTAGCAAGTTATGGAGAAATTTTTTAAATGAGTACTTTCTATAATATAATCGACTAAGCAACTAAATTTGAGATCAGTGGATTAATAATAACTTGATTGTCTATATTAAACATATGTAATTGATAAAATTGAAAATAATGTCATTACACAACATTTTCAAAACACGAAAATCCGTAAAAATAGTTGTAATTTTTTATATAATGTTAATGTTATTGTTTATTTCTTTGTTTCATTTTTTTTTCTCTAATTAAATTATTTCTCCATGGAACTTAGTTCCTGGCTCCACCATTGCCCAAGTATATGTATGTGTTTCCAATAAAAATATTTTGTTCTTGCATAAATATAAATATATAAATAAAATTTAGTTGCAAATCAAAGTCAAAATTACCATAAAAACCGGAGACAATTTTGGTGACCGATCATGATGATGGGTTGAAATGAAATTATTATAATAATTAAATTTCAGAAAATTTTTCTCACCGAAATAGGGAATAGAAAAATTGACTTTTTTTTTTTCCCAAAAAGAGAATTGGTATTCACCTAATCTTCATTCTCGACTTTTTTTTATTGGATGTGGATTTAGAAAAAGAAAAAAGTTTAAATAACTATACTAATTTTAAGAATCTTGTTACATGTACAATATAATTTGATAATATTGATTGACAATTCATACTTGACAATATCACATTAATTCATTTCAAAAACTGTTTAATGACTCGAATTTTGATAACAGCAACATTGTCAATCATTATTGTCAAATATAATTGTATAAATAGTGTAATTGTAATTTTAAACCCTAGAAAATTTGACCAAGTTAGATTAAGAACTAAATATATTATTTAATTAGACCATTCTTGCTTTGCCATTCTACTTGACCAAAAAAAAAAAAAGAAGGAAAGCCTTCCATACATAAAACAACGTACGGCTTAATGCATTGAATCGATACAATTCTTCAAGAAAATGTCAAAGTTATATCCACGTGAGGACTCAGCCCTTATTTGGGCTCCTTTAAAAAAAGAAAAAAAAATCATTTTTCTCTCTCATCCTTTGAATCAAGCATCTTTCAATTAATAATATTATACGTAAATTAAAATTTTTTCTTATTTTTTAATAATATATTCTTAAAAGAATTACTATTTTAAAATACATTTTCGGCTTGTGTTTGGCATCTATTTTTAGAAAATTATAAATTTTGGAATAGTGATTAATGTAAGAATGTGTGGTTGCAAAGTAATGAAAAATTTTAAATTTGTGTGTAATATTATTTTATTTGAAAAATGTGGTTATAATTAAGAAAGAGAAAATTTGAATAAAAAATAAATGGGTGCTAAATAGGGGGTTTAGCTGCTATATTTTGTCCTTTTGACTTTCTTAGGAATCTCATCAAGTCAGGCCCAAATGGAATGTTCGATAAGATATGTTGCTTTGACGGCTCTGTGTATGTGACTGTCGATTTTGTTTAGTCATCCCTTGTGTTCTCCCCAAGGAATAGGTCCTCAGTAGTACCCTGATATGGTGTCATGCATCGAGAGTGCTAATCTCCCTATACAATATGGCAAGGTTGTTAACAGCTAAGTATATGTCCTTTATTATAAAAAATTGCACTAATAATGTGATTATAATCGAGTATTATCTAGCTTCCTACCTACACGCGTGTATGCCAATTGTCCGAGCTTGCTAACCTTAGAATGAGGAAAGGTAGCCTTGAGGTCGATAGCCAAATTTGTGATTTGTGAAGTGGCGGCATCAAAGCGGGGACGCTCGAATGTGCATTATTGGTTACAAGAAATCAATGACATGCGCTCTTGCGGAAAAAAGATTTTGGGTCATGAATCGTGTTAGCAAGCAAGTGAAAACATATGAAGAAAGCTTTTGAGGATAATGGATGGGAATGGCAGGCCTTATGCGAATGAACCTATGTGCTTTGTCAAGTTTGTTTTCTGAATTACACATTGCATAACACAATGATAGAGATTGTATTGTTGCTTCGATATGTGTATTGGCATTGTGCAAAGGCCGTCAATCCAAAGAACTAATTCTCCATTTAAATGAAAATGATTTCACCATATTTTTCTTGGTGACTTGGGGCGAAAAGCAATTTTTGTACTTGAAAATTGGCATATCATTTGGAGGAAATTTGGACATCCACATACTGTTTTTCTCAACTTCTCAAATTTTCAAGAATGACCTAATTTCTCTTTATATGCCTATCAATTTTTTTTTAAATTTTTTTACTGATATGAAGTTTTAATTAATTCATTCAATTAACAACCCAAATCCTTCAATTACCGAGGTCCTCATCTATCCATTTAAGATGTTTAGCCACTACTTCAGCTCATTTTTATGATAGATTCTGTAAAAATTCAAAAAAAAAAAATTGGAAAATGTGTTATTAAAAAGTACAACAAAATTTTGAATTTACGTATTAAATCGAACCACTTTCACCTCTAGTTATCCCTAAATTCAGTGTAAATAATTTACACTGAAACCATGTAAATAATTTATACTCTTTTTACATTTTTGCATAAATTTCAATTTTGGACTCTTGCTCAACTAGCAATATAGGAGCTTCAATTTCGTTTGGGGATCTCTGTTGTTACTGAGGTTCTTATCCTGAACACGGAATAATAATATACATACTTGGGAGGAACCTCTAACATAGGAATGAACAACTCATTGCAGGAATGATTCCAATAAAAAAATATTAAGTTAGTTGTACAACTAATTTGACAATGTGTGATGTATAAAGATCCTGACCATTGATTTAAAAAAAAGTTTTTCAAATCAATGGTCAAGATCCTTACAAACTCATACATTGTCAAATTAGTTGTCAAACTAGTTGTAGAAGTAACATGATTGGATTAAAAAATGATCATGCTACATGTACTGAATTTTTTTACCGAATCTTTTACCTGCTACTCACAATGGGGATGGGGATCACATTGTCGGAATTTTTAAATACACACGAGCCCGCGCATTATGTGAGAGGGGGTAATCCATTATGTACAAATGAATTAACCCTTAAAAAAAAGGTACATGATCCATTGAATCAAATACATTATTCACAACCTATTTTTTTTCCCTTATATGAAAAGTAGACAGGGTGTTTGGTGGGGATTAAAATTAGATTTTTAGTAGATTGTGATAGAAATTTTTGAAATGTGTGATTGAAAAGCTGTGGAACCCATGAAAGATGTGGTTAATATTGATTGTTTGACTATGACTTAGATTAAAATCTGATTTTAATTAATACCAAACAAGGCCCAAATATTACCTATACAACAAGTTAAAGACGCGACAAACTTCACTAATCGACATGGAAAACCACTAGGTTTGGGTAACGTATACCACACCGTAGAGAAGGTATCTTTAGCAAACACCGAATGTTTAAAAAAACTTCCTCGTTACGTGTATGGTTCTCTTTAACTTTCACAAGCCAGGCACTCATCGCGGTAAGTTAGATAACATACCACCTTCTCCATTTTCGGAATTCTCGTCATCGGCTGTTGCCTTGGGGTCATCCTGCAATGGGATTTACATAACCACAATTAACTAGAAAATAACCGTAAGCGGATTAGGGTGAGGATGGTCACACCATTCAAAAGTGTCTAACTTTATAATGGAAGCGTCGACAGTGAATTTTATAGCATCAGCTGCTGCATGTGATCTTAGATAGTACATCCCTGTCTTCAAACCCTTCAAGTCGAAGTACAAACACGCTATCGTCAAGCCACAGATCTCATTATTCCCAGTTCTACTAAATGCCTTGATGAAAAGCATAAAATCAAGCACATATCATAAAACAAGCGTACCCTAGACCAGGTATGGAAGTGCAGGGAAGTAACAACCAATTCAAGTTGTTTGATCTCCCAAACAGTTCTGATAGAGTCAGAAAAATTAGCATAGGAAAATCAGTAAGATGATAGAATGAAAACATTGCATTAACTGTAAGCCAGTACTTGTAAATAACTTTAAGCTATTCAGGAATCTCAGGAATTTTCTGAACAGAACCACCCCTCGTATATTGTCCTGTTCTTAAGAGTTGGAGACCAAAGCCCCATCTCAGTCAAATCATGAAGAAGATGTTTGTTCACCAAAACAAACTCGCCACTGAAGAGAATGTCAGCATGTAAAAATCAGATTATGTTCAGCAATATACAAAACAAATGGAGCCAAATAAATATAAAAAATTAAACTTTAGAACTCTGCGGCTGTAGATATTAGAGGTATATGGCTCAAAGCACTCATTATACCTGTTAGACTTTAGGCTCCAATCACCACCAAAACCGGGCTCAGTCTCCAACCAAAATCGACACCCAAACAATCGACCCCAAACCTTAAACCACTCCTCTCTTTGGTTGCTTTCGGTTTNGCTCAGTCTCCAACCAAAATCGACACCCAAACAATCGACCCCAAACCTTAAACCACTCCTCTCTTTGGTTGCTTTCGGTTTGCCCACTTAGGACACAAAAAGGGGGAAGGTGTTTGCAGCCACAAAGGCTAAGAAACAATGAGAAGATAGCAAGACACACTTCAAGCCGGAAGCACAAAGCAAAATGAAGGAAGCCGTGTTCCTCTCTCAATTAAAGGCAAAGCACACTTCCATTTGACCAAGCCAAGAAAAGGGAAGTATATAGGATCACTCAGGGTATAGTAATGGGCCGGCTCAACAAGGAAGCAATAAGTGGGCCAAATAAGCCATCCACTAAGAAAGGAAATCAGGCCACGAGCAACTCTAATTAACTAGACTACTTCCAATGATCCCAAATGGTTTTAGAGTCCGAGTAGTTAGAATCCACAGCTATATATATTTATCCAACATCGGTTTTACATCATCGCCCGAATTTATTAGGTATCAATACCCAACAATACCCAAGAATCTGGCTGGTTGAAGCAGTGGGCATGAGTGCTATAAGAAGTGAATTTCTCACTCCATTTGTTGATATCATTGCCCGAAGAACATTCCAATCCCACCTATCTGAAGGATTTACTCCCCTACATGTCCGGTTGGATAATTCCCTGTAAAGTGTAGAACAAATATGATCAGACATTACTAACCCAGAACAATTTATTGGAGACAAAACATTAGTAAACCCTCCAATTTTGTTAAATTTAATCTGGGGAGTACGATTACTATCCCTGACTTCAAACTAATGGGACACCAAGAAAAATATGATGAAAAGCCCATGTTCGATCCGGATTAAAATTTGATTTTAATACAAGTCAAAGTCAAACAATTAATATCTCTTTCATGGGTTCCAGAACTTTTCAACCATATATTTCAAAAACTTCTATCAAGATCTACTAAAAATCTAATTTTAATCCCCACCAAACATTGGTCAGCTAATTAAAAACGCCCCTTGCTCATGGGATTGCCAACATAGGACTCGTATAGACCTTCTTTTGCAGCTAATTCAGATGAAGCTTTTAAAGCATGGTAGTACATGGTCTCAAATATGTCCTTGTTTAACTGTTGAGCCTGCAATTGAAATAGATGTGATCAGACCAAATCAATTCACCCATATTTGTGGAAAATGTACACCCAATAGCATAGCAGCTCTACCTCTGGAGAATCAAATGACATGCCGAGCAAAATGAAAGTGTCTGCAAGACCTTGCACCCCAATTCCTACCAGTCCATGTCGTAAATTAGATCTTTCCACAGTTTCAACAGGGTAATAATTGACATGAATTATCTTATTAAGGTTTGCGGCTACAATTGCTGTAACCTGCAAAGAACGAGTAAAACAAAATTGAACATCAAAACATGATACGATAAACTGAAATCTATAATGCTTCAACAAAAAACTAATGAAGGAAAATGATAGATGAAATGAACAAATCAAACCTCATCCAGTTCGTCAAAGTCGAAAAATCGATTTTTTGAACCTATGCTACCAACAAGCTTTGATGGTTGTGCTTCTATAGGCACTCTCTGCAACAAATCAAAAATAAATAAATAAAAAGAGGATAAGCACAAGGGTATAAGGAGCAATGTTTTTCAAAAACATAAGAATGATTAACCTTCTCTCTAACATATCGCGGTAGAGCAGTTGATGCCAGATTGCACACGGCAGTTTCAGTAGGACTTGTGTACTCAATTATCTCAGTGCATAAGTTCGAAGATTTAATGGTGCCCGAATTCTGCTGGTTGCTGTTCTATTGCAAGTGTTCTGCGTAGTGGCGGACCCAGTACAAAAGTTCAGTACGGGCGGACCGAATGGTGATCGTCGATCATTGACCGACGACAATCAACGATTGTAAGAGCAAGGTCGCAATCAGCTTCCTGTAACTTCCCATCCCTACATACATTAGAAATCAAAATATTATATGTCACTATGTCCAACTTGCAACCCACCCCAATCATTTTCCTCGTTGTCTCTACTGCATCCCCAACACAGTCATGTCTACATCTACCTTCGATTATGCTATTATACACTTCGGAGTTAACTTGGATGCCCCTTGATTCCATTTCCTTCTAAGTTCCTCAAAACTCCCTTCTTTGCAAATCCCGTTTATTATAGTTACATATGTCTCCACCGTGGGCAAAAATCCCTTCAATTTCAACTCGTTGAGAAGCCCATGAGCTCTGTCAACATCCCCTGTCTTGCAATACCCGTCAATAAGAGTATTATAGAACACAATATTCGGAATGGCATTCCTTTGCCCACTTTTTCTCAATTAACTTTTTACCTTCCTCAACCTTCCCTTCTTTACACAACCCTCTGACCATTATACAAACACCATAATTATCTACATAAATATTGTCAATACCATCATCCCTCTTCACCATTTCCTCATATACATTAAGTGCAATTTCGATTTTCCCGATCTTTACAAGCCCATCAAGTAAAGAATTACAAGCGAAAACATGGGGCACCACATTATACTTTTTCAACACAAATGAATACAACTCAAGAGCTTTCTCAACCTGCCCAGATTCCACATAGGCTCGGATAACAACATCGAATGCCTCATTCGTAGGCAACTTCCCTTCACATTTCACACACTCCGCCAACAAATGTCCAATCTCCGTAAACACATCAGACTTAGCCAAGAGCTTCAAAAGCGAAGAATAAACAAACCCATCAAGAGAAGCTTTTCTGCGACACCCAATCAAAGAACTTGAGACCCAGTTCACAGTCATGAATTTTGTCAAACACTAGGTGTGCAATTTCTGAAGGAGCAATAGGTTTCAAGTATTTTTAGTTCTCCCTCTTCCTTCCACTGACCAGAGCACTGTTCCGGCGGAGCCCAACACGCGCCCCCCCTCCGGTTGGGTGCTGGATCCGCCGCTGGTTCTGCGAATGAAAAGTAAAAATAAAGTTACGGAACACAAACATGATAAATGTGTTGAAAATTGGTTTAAAACACGAAAAAGATTAGTTAAGAATTGAAAAATCAAGCGTTGGAAAGTGTGACTTCATGTCAACTTCGGCCAAAACATAACCTGTTTATTTGTTCTTTGCCGCTTCAAAATGTAGGGCTCCGGGGTGAAACCCCCGAAAGAGAATTTTGATTTTCATGTATAACTAGTGTCTCAAAAATAATTTCAGAAGAATGAGAAATTGTAATCCAAAGATTTGAAGGAATTTTTTTTGGAAAATCGGATGACACTGTGGCTCGAGCGACGCTCGAGCAAACAGCGAGCGACGGGCTTACTGAAATTGTTGCTTGAGCGATGTAACGAGCGGATAGCAGGCGAAAATCTGGAAACACGCGACTGTTGTGTTTTGGCTCACACTACTTCATCCACAACCCTTCAACAACTATAAATAGGACCCTTGGGACGTCTCAATCTTCACACCAGTGATATGCAATCATATAGCATTCATTTTCTCTCATTTCTCAACCAAATTTTTTCATTCTTGTTGCATAAATTCCGATTTTCTTCACTTTGCATATCGGAGTTCGTAAACCAAGTTTTGGTTTACCATTTCTTATGTATTGTAGTACTACTTATCTAAGAAGATAGTCGTTGTATCTTGCGAGTTGATTGCCATAAACCGTAGGCACCGATGCAGGGCAAATTCAACTTAAGGATAAAGTGTTCAACACTTGCCTCGACTTTGATATTATTGTTGCTATACTGCACATTTTGAGGATTTATTTGGAGCCCATTTCCTATCGTTACTCTGCCGAATTTTCTACAGAATTTTAAAGGTTATTCGAAGAATTTTCCAACGTTATTTGTCACTCCATACACGAAATATTCCAACAGAGACTTCGTGTCAAGTAATGGTTTCGCGAAGTAGTGATAAACATAGAGCTACATGGAGATAATGCAAGCACAATTTTACATTAAGTATGTTTGTATGCTATTTGTTGTTATTTAAGTAGCATTTTTGTTAATATAGTATGTAGACTTGGCGATGTATTTGTTGTGACTTCGAACATCTAGGTATCCATAATTTCGACTCTTAGAGAGTTATATTTTAGATTATGTGAATGGAAAGTCACCATCGCTTGGTAAGAAGTGGGAGGGATGGACATCTGTTTACATTTCAGAGTTAGTAAAGGCACACTTGTTTACATTTGATATTGATTTTGCAAAATCAATTATATATGTGCACGACCTCAACAAGAACCTAAAATGGCTACAATAACAAGCATTCAACTTGATGATAAACAAGCTATGAAGATGATAATGGCGCAATGAAATAGAACGAAACAGAACAACTTTCAGTCTGATTTATTAAAATGTTAACTGATCTTGTATTATTTATTTGCACGGCTTGTTGGGGGTGTATTCACAATCAAGTTTATAGTATTCCCAAGAGTTGGATAGTCGATACTCCTTGTTAACTCCCATGTCCAAGTGCATGATAAAACTAGCGTGCAATTTGTATACAATTAACTTTCATCTAAAGTGTTTTGTAAATCTAATAAAAATAGGCTAATGTTTGTACAAGTACATTTAAGCTATGTTTGATTCACCATTGAAAATGGAAAAAGAGTTCCAACTTCCACTTTTTGAGTGTTTGATAGCTTTTTTTCTAGGCAATTTGTTTTTCCCATTTTTACTCTTACGTGCCACTTTCTTGGAAAAAGGGGAAATGGTGGGAATTGGTTTTTTCTTTTTGTTTTGTTTTGTTTTGTTTTGTTTTGGAGATTGGAAAAAAAATTCTATCGACAATGATATGAATTTTTTTTCCCTTTAATAGACAATTTCCATGCAAAACAAAGCCAAACGAATGGTATTCGGTATGGTAAATTTTTTTAAATTTATTATTATTATTGTTATTATTTTGGTAATTAGAACAAATTCTAGACCCAATGGTAGAAAAAATTATCACTTTCATGAACAAATTTCATAAAAATAAAGTCAAACAGATACCAAACTTTCAACAATTTTCAGGTGGAAAATTATACTAATCAAACCCAATTAATTACAATCCTCAATAAAACAATTTCTAGGCAAGAAATTCATTTTCTTTCCACCAATTTTCCACATTTGCAATCAAACGGACACTTAAGGTTTGTAAGTTATAATTTATGTCAACTATTACGATATTTTTTTAAAATTGTAAATATTAACCGATCATGTACAATTACGAATTTACTTATCGTAATAACATTAAATTTATAGATAATGGATATCACATAATCAAAATTAAACTATTATCCATGCAGTTATTAGCAAGTGGAACATAACTGCTACAATCCTGTTGAGTATACCACGTTATGCTACACCTACCGAACTTACGACTGTAGGGAGGCTCTTTAGTAGATGGTATCTTCACTGTAGATCTGCGTTCAAGATGTCTTTTGACTAGAAGTGACAATCAATATTCCACTTCATTTAGCACGAAAAAATAGTTTCAACATATGCTCTTCCCTGAAAATCAGTTGTGTAATATTGAGAGTACAATAAGTGAGTTGAAAACCCTCTTATGCATTGAGACAATGACTGCATACGCATATGAAAAACTCTCTAAAATTTTCTACACAAGCAAGTGTCGCCACTCAAGTTCACAACATATCGTAAGTTGAGTCCACTTTTCACGTCAAATCAAATTTGATCTAGGGGCTCTACAACACCTTTGTCATCTCAAGATTCTTGTAAAGTATCCCTTCCGCTGTCAGGGTTAGCATGCTTATACACATATATGCATCCAAAGGTATATTATAAGTCATCCGCAATTTGCTGCAAATGTGCTCGATTAATGCAAGAATTGGTAATTCTTGATCTTCCTTAAAAATTTAAATTTAATGACTCTAGATTGTTTAATGTCATCATATTGTACTGAAATCTCGTAAAATGTGACATTGCCCAATGTTCAACCCCTGTATTGATTAAATATTCTCACGCCTTCTCAAATTTACTATGTATTTCTATTATATATTTATTAAATTCTTCAAAATTGTATGCATCTTTCACTCTCTTGAACAACAATAAGATCACAAGAACTTGATACTTTGTCTTCAAGTTGCCTTATATATGGCACATGCAGTAATCATGATGTGCATCAAGATAAAATATCTCTAACTCCATTTCTTATACTAACTCCCTGGTCGATACTAAAACAAAGTTCTAATGTCTTCCGTTACTTCAACTTTGTGAAAAATCAACTCAACGAGTCATCATTCTTGGAAATGACTATATCAAATGTAAGAGGATAAATTTGAATATTTGACTCCTAACATGTATTTTGCTTTCAAATATGTTCCATCCGTGCAAATTAGGTATCTTGTTGAAAAGATAAATCCTCAAATGCAAGGTCCAAAATCCTTGAAGAAGTATTTGAAATGATTGTTGGCATCAATCTCAATAAACAACGTCGAGCCATAATTAATTTCATTTTAGGCAATACAATGCATAACTTTCCTCAAATGAACCGTAGATTTAGTTATCCTCTTGTGAATTATTGGCATTCCTAGGTTTAAATCCTTCAAACAGGCTAGAAATCGAAAGATGCGGAAAAGATAGCTCATAACCACCCTAAACTACCAAAGGATGTCATGAATGATGTTTGTAGGTCTGTAAATTATCTTAGGGTCTTGAAACTTTTGCATTATATGTCTTCCAATAACCACAATCTTGCTTGTAAGTGATCATTGAGATAAATACCCAAATAGCAAGTATGTTTGTGTACATAACGACGAATTACAAATTAATCAGTTGTGTTAAACTTTGTTGCATGCAAATGCCATTTGCAAATGTCATCTATATAAACATTGTCAATAGAGTCTTATTTTATTTTCACTTTGAATTCGAAGTTATATTTGAATAAAATAATGTGCATAAATTCTTGAAGATCTTTCTTGACGTCAAACAATTGGTCAACTTGCAAATCTTCATCATTGAAAATCACATGTGACATGCGACAAGATCGTAAACTAGGTCTAACCTAAAAGTTCCACCCGACTTGTATCTACTCGTAGATAAAGCAACGAGATCCTCATTTATAAATGAAGTTTCCATCACATTGTCTTGAACTATATTAGGGCTGTGTGTAGCATTTATCTTCGAATTAATTACACCATCCTCTTGATCTATATCTACCTTGTCCCAAAAATCATCCATGTTTAAGGTTCACTTCATCACCTCTATTGTGACTATTCTCATGAATATTCTTTCTCACAAGATTTACAAGGAAGAGAATTGTGCATTTGATTAAGGTCAATCAGCCACATCAATTTCATGTCCGAAATAACATTTATTGGTGGAATTGAAAACTGTGTATTATCAGGAAAAAATTCGAACTCCATCTCGTATTTAGGTGAATCAACGCTAATGAGGTTTTGTAAATCATGATATACATTAGTATGAGATGTATCCACAGATACATGAAGTTCAGCAACACCTTCTCCATTTAGTCTTTATCCAATTCCGTGTCCATCGACCTCGTCATTTCTTACAAACTTACCAAAGTAACAAACATAAAAGAGTGTCAAGTCTGTATCATCATTTCAACACAAAAATCGAAAAAATTAGCTAAGTATGGCTACCAACCTAAATGGTTGATTAACTGACCACCTCTTAATAGATAGTCGATAATGCCCGTTAAGAGTCGATCTGTTAAGAGACCATTACTTCATTCACGGCCCTTACTTGATCGATTCTTAGAAGTCATTACCAACCGTCTATTATGAATAGGTTGGTTAACAGATCATTGGCAACCAATAGTTTGTCAACAAGCGATCGATTCATAGGCAGTCCATTTTTTAACGCAATACAGAATGCAAACTTCCTTCCAATAAATTTGTGCAAAAAATCTCTAATCTGTCCAATAATTTGTACGTATTTATCTAAACTCGCTAAAATAAGTCAACATAGCATTTAACAATTATAAATGAAATCCAAACTAACGAATGAAAGTGAAAATGCTCTTACTAATACTAATAACTGTTCATGAGATGCTCGTATTAAGTTTTGAGAATAGTTATGAACAAATATAATATAAATTAGTAATAATTTAGTGTTGGAGGAGATTCACTATCGGTGAAATAAAAGAGCCGTTGGTTTGTTTGGTAATTTTTTTTTGTAATTGAAAGGGTATTTATGTTTTTTGCCTTTTAACTTATTTTAGTAATTTTTAAATCTTGGCCCATCATCGCCATCGTTGATGCCGAAACAACCACGACTGTTACCAAATTGTATTACACCGCTGTGATAGCATGTTACAATGTCACCACCATTACCATCGGATATGCACCACCACCTCAAGCAAATACTATCATAGTTGCCCGATATACCACCAATGACATCATCACACCAATTCACCTCCATATGACATTAGCCACCTCATCTCACCACCATGACAAAAGTCTGCATCTTCTCTCATCGTCACCAGTTCACCAAATCTCCTCCTCCCCTCTTTGTTAGTTCTATTTGTGTGCACATTGTTTTTTAACGAAAGTCATTATTCGTGGAATAAAAAATATATTGTAATTAAACTCTAAAAGTTTATAAAGTTTATTTCCTCTTTTAAAATTATGAAAATAAAAGAGCAACTTACACACATACCCTTAAAATTAAGGGTCTTTTAAAAAATCCTATGAAATTTTTTTTTTTGGAAGTAAAACATACTCTATAATATTAAAAAGTGACACAATGTCACTTTTTTTTTAATAAAAATTGTCATTTTTTAATTTAAAAAAAGTAACTTTTTTTAATTAAAAAACGACATACATTGTCACTTTTATTAAAAATTAATGTTTGTCAACAAAAAAAGTGATAAAAATCAAGAGGGTGACTGAATAAAGTGACAGCACTAAAAAAAGTGACAAAAATTCAAATAAAAAAGTGATAAATACTAAAAAAAAGTAACAAAAATTCAAAAAAGTGATAGAAATGTTAAAAAAGTGACAAACTAAAAAAAACGACAAAAATAAAAAAAAAGTGATACAAATTACAAAAAAAAAAAAAA
>CAIGRP010025406.1:0-14290 GCA_903798385.1 Fraxinus cuspidata | reverse complement strand
AAATTACAAAAAAAAAAAAAAAGTGGCACAAAAAAGTAACAAACGCTTGAAAGTGACAAAATTAAAAAAAAGTGACAAAAATAAAAAAAAAGTGAAAAAAATCGTATGATGGTGATTTTCTCGTTGACAAAAATTCGTCTATAATCAAATTCGTGCAAGATAAGAAAATCATCCTGATATAAAACAATTTTTCACAATCCAACACTTTTTTCAACGAATCTTCCAGTTCTGAGATGTAAGAATTGCTTTTCAATTCAATATCATTATCATTTTTTTCTTGAATAACTTCTTCACTTTCTCGTCATTAATTGGAGAGAGATGAGTCTATAGAATTTGATTCTATATTGTGGTGGCTCCTAATTCTTTCCAGCGAAAATCTGATGAATGATAGATTGGGGATTTTAGAGAGGTATTTGGGGGTTTATAACGTGATACGTTCGTATATAATTTAATTAGTTATTAGGGTATTTATCAAATTAATCAATATTTTAGGGCATTGGCTTAATTTGCCCAAAATAAAATGTGAATACGTCAATGGACTCGGTTCCTGGTTCTTGTCCAATTTACATTGGGCTATCCCGCCAATAAATGGTCTGACCCGATTCACATTCCTATCTTATCCGGATCCTCCTTTGTCAACATTCTAAAACCCTTCCCCAAATTCCCTCCTTCACCGAGCTCTGTACTCAGAAAAATCCTCGCAGTTGATTCAGGGAGCACAGTTTCGTGAACAGTGGAAGAGAATCAAAGGAAAATCTTAAAAGAAAAATGGGGACATCAGTGCAAGTGAAGCCACTGTGTGGAGTGTACAATGAGAACCCACTTTCCTATTTAGTCTCAGTCGACGGCTTCAATTTCCTCATTGATTGCGGTTGGAATGACCACTTCGATACCTCCCTGCTTCAACCTCTTTCCAGGTTATACTTATGTGCATTTTTGAGTAGTTTATTGCACATATGTTGCCATTGCTAATTCAAGGAAAATAAAATTCATACTGTGAAAGGCCGCCTTTAGAGAGAAATAGGTTCTTTCCTCTCATGTACTGCAACGGTTGGTTTTAATTATATCCCATCGATTCCACACCTTGACTTGATATTGCACTACGAAATTTAAGCCGAAATGGTATCTTATGATGAATTTTAATATTTTTTACTAATTAGGATGAATTGGCTCGTTGTGTAGGGAGACTATATAATCTTTAGGCAGGTTGGTGCCTGGAAGCAGGGCCCTAACATAAAGACTTGAGTTGTGTATTTTATGAGAATGCAGTATTTAGTTTATTCTCTGGCTCCCTGAATTTAGTAGGATTCAATGTCTGGATGGTTCTTGTATAGATATACACGCTTATTACCACTTCTGATTTTCTATGCTGAGGAAGCTTGCAATTGTGATCAGGGTAGCTTCCACTGTGGATGCTGTCTTGCTATCACATCCCGACACACTTCATTTGGGCGCTTTGCCATATGCAATGAAGCAATTTGGACTATCTGCTCCGGTTTTTGCAACTGAACCTGTGTTCAGATTGGGCCTTCTGACCATGTACGATCAATATCTATCTAGGAAGGTGAAATTCTATTTTGGTAATTCTATCTTTGCAACCAGTCTGCCTGATCTTCTTTTCTCTTTCATTGAACTATTGCTACCAAAATGAGCAGCATAGTGGTCTGGGAGGACAACAACCTGCAGCCATCTGTATCTGCCCATATGTTCTATTTGCATGCAGAGATGGCCTGGGAAACTGGCTCAAAGTTTTTCGGGGGGAGGGGGAGTATAAAACCCTGCACCACGTCACATAGGTGTGAGTTGTTGAAGAAGTGTATAAGGATTTGAGTGGTTAAAACTTGGTAACTTGATGTTTTAGCTTTTACAAGCCCATGGCTTAGCCTCCAACAAGTTTCATGCCAGCGGTTGGGACCCAGGTTGTTTCACAGAGGAGGTGGGGTAGCCATACACTCGTGTTTGTCACCTGATGAACATGACTCAAATAATTTTTCTTACAAATAAGTTTAGTTTGGTCTCACACACACACACACACACACACACACACACACTCTCCTCTATCTTTGTAGAGGGGAAGATGTGGCATTGGCTTATAGCCTTACTTATAAAGAGAGTGAAAAAGGTACCTGGACTCGTACTCTTTCTCTCCTCTAATTTAAAGTAAGATTATAAGAAGTCCAAAACATGCATTAAGTCTTAGATCCTGAAGTGAGATTGAATATTAAATAAAGCACACATCTGTACGAGTTTAGGATCCTATCCTGAGGCATGGCATGACTGAGGTACTCATTAAAAATTCCCTGCCCCCATCAGAAGTTCCTTGACTTTTGGGTGGTAGGTATATTGCGAAACAATTATTTGACCTGGCTTCTTTCTCCATCGACTGTTTATTTTATACATATGATTCAGTTTCTGAAGTAAAAAATTTTGAACATTCCTGCTAATGTGGTGCTGGAACTAAAGCAGAAAGTATAACTGAATTCTTGGTCAAAATGTTCTGGGGAATTGTTTTTCTTACTCAATAAGGCATTGATTTACATCATTTCAGTTCTTGTTTTATTCAAGTGATTTGTCTTTGTATGTATAGTTACATTTAGCTTCTGACTGCATTTGTTTCTCACAGCAAGTATCAGAATTTGATTTGTTTACACTGGATGATATTGATTCTGCATTCCAAAATATTACCAGATTGACCTACTCACAGAATTACCATATACCTGGTACGTTTTTCCTTTAGTTTTTTTTTTTTTTTGCATGACATTTGGACTTCAGAAATAGGAGACCTTGCCCCAGTTGGTATTTTTTAATTTGTTCTCAAGTTTTCAATTTACATAAATTCTTTTGTGGTGCGTAAGGTGATAATCATTATCATGGTTTTGCTTTTCTTTCCTGTTTTACTTTTTTACATTGGTACACCCTGGGTTATTGTGTGTGTTTGTGTGGTGGGGTTGCTCTGGTGTCTTTATATATCTTTGATACACTTCAGCTGTGGAAAGAGATAATAACTCCACAGGCAAATTTACTAGTAGATTATGCTTCTTAGGTTAATTTGTTTATCATAGCCTAAGGATTAGGTTGATTTCTTGCTTAATACCCCTATTATCCAGTTTTCTTAGATTCCATTTGGTTCTGTTATTGGTGTATCTGGCTTGAGTATATTCCTGATGCCTGATGGTCACCCTAACTCTTACTATCAATAAAGATGATATAGTTGTCCATTTTAGGTGAATACTGTGGAATTTAGATTATATAATCTTTTTCTTGGATGCACGATTAGTTTTTATCTTACCTTTTGTTCCGTGTCTTGTGCATTTCCTACACTGCGAACACTAGGTAAAGGAGAAGGAATAGTTATTGCTCCCCATGCTGCTGGTCATCTCTTAGGAGGTACAGTTTGGAGGATTACAAAAGATGGGGAAGATGTTATATATGCCGTTGACTTCAATCATCGTAAAGAAAGGTATTCTTCTTCTTAGACTGCAGATAAGTTTCTCAATTACACGACAATCATTTAGGGAGACAAAGCTAACTCACTGTTGTTTCTACCAGGCATTTGAATGGAACTGTTTTATTATCTTTTGCCCGCCCTGCTGTTTTAATTACAGACGCTTACAATGCTTTAAGTAATCAATCATCAAGACGTCAAAGGGACCAAGAATTTTTAGGTAATTATTTGTCATTTGTGAATGTGAATATTGGATTAGTAATTTTTTTTCATTTTCATCTATTCTCTTTACAAAGTCATCAAGAAACCCGAGTTATATGACTCACTGCATTTGATGCAGTACATTTAAAGAACATGTGAGTCTTACACAGACAATTTTCGATCCTTGTTCTTACGTATCATAGATGCCATACTGAAGACAGTGAGAGCAGATGGAAACGTATTGCTACCTGTGGATACTGCAGGTCGAGTGTTGGAGCTGATTTTAATACTCGAACAGGTTAGGTGGTCTTAGTTTTTATAAGAGTAACTTCCTGCAGTTGAGGTCATTTAGTAAGGCTCACTTCTAATGTAAATTGCAGTACTGGGAACAGCACCAATTGACATATCCGATCTTCTTCCTTACATATGTTGCGTCGAGTACGATTGACTATGCCAAGAGTTTTCTTGAGTGGATGAGCGACTCAATAGCAAAATCCTTTGAGCACACACGCGACAATGCATTTCTGTTGAAGTAAGAAATAATTGTTCCAGTTTAAAGTTATTTTTTCAAAAGTTTTCTGCTAGTATGTGATTGACAGCTTAGGAATGCTATAGAACATCATCAAGAAAGAAAACTCATAAAATTGAAAATGGCCCTTTTGATTTCACTGGTCATATTTGAACGTGCATTGCACGTTATTTTGAAATCCTCTAGAAGTGCTTTAAAAGTAATAATTGATACCAATTCGTTGAGAGTATTTGATAAGTTTCAAATGACTTAAAGAAAATAAAATTTAGGATAGAAATTTAAGAAAAGAAAAATGTTAGTCTCAAAACTTAATTTCTACGATCCAAATTAGTTCTGTAAAATTAATATTTGATACCGATTTGTTCGGAGTATTTGATGAGTATCAAACGAACTAAAGAAAGGAAAATTTATGACAGAAATTTAAGAGAAGAAAATTATATTCTCAAAATTTAACTTCTATGATTCAAAATTTTTTTGATAACAAAATACTACAAATGAACAACCTTTTTTTATACTAAATTTGGTACATAGAATTAATTGTTAATACATTAATTTAAACACTCATTAAAATCCTAGATACATGAATAGAAATTCATTTATAATAATTCTAGATTTATGCAAATCAAGATTCATCAAGTCAAGAATTGTTGAGTCTAGATGAATTTGAATGTCAATTAATTGATAATTGATAACACGAAATTCATACATGATAAGGATTTTGAAGTATTTATTACATATTAAAAACGAAAAATAAAGTATTATTGAAATAATTGCATTGTAGTAAGGTTAAAATTGTCCAAAAAAAATTCTCACTTGATGTGATATTTAATATATTATAGATTAGGTGATGTCCTGCCTTTACCTAAGCCTGGACTTTTAAGGGCATTGTTTATTTTCTATATCATATGCTTTCCTAAATATTTAGCGCTCAAAGTTATCAAGAATCTTATAAGCATCCTTAGGAAAGTATTTACATGGCACTTTGCAGACATGTCACACTTTTGATCAATAACAGCGAGCTTGAAAAAGTTGCAGGCCCAAAGGTTAGATACCTGCTTAGTTTGTGAAATAATCCTTAGATGACTTTGTTGGTTTGCTTATTTATAATGTTATTGACACCACATATCTTTCAGATTGTATTAGCATCCATGGCAAGTTTAGAAGCTGGATTTTCTCATGATATATTTGTTGAATGGGCTGCTGATACGAAGAACCTTGTACTTTTTACTGAGAGAGGCCAGGTTTGTTTTGATTTGTGGATCCAATACAGCAATTTAATTGCATTAAGTCTTTAGTTTTATCATCGAAGTATCATCTTTGTAAACTAGATTGCCTTAACACGATCAGTATGATGCTGGGTACTCATGATTGTGTCCCTTTGACTTTTTGTGGTTCTGGAGAATGAGACACCGTTAATATTTGGTATTGATTCTCAGTAGCTAATTTAAAGTAAATCTTTTTCTGTTCTTTCCTCATCTGCAACTAACACTTCATATTATTTTGTAACTTACAATGAACTTTTCTCAGCACTCCGGAGTATTGTTTAAAAGTTTACTGGCATTTGATGGTTTAATCATCAATAATGAAGGTTTCACATTTTTATGATCTCTCTTAAGGAATTTTTTTTTTTCTTGTTATTTAAAAGTTCACTTTTTATTTCTTACTGGAGTTGGATCTTGTTCTTCCCAAACAAATTTAGCTGTAGTTATCCACTACATTTTTGGAAATTTGTACTACTTAGTTATTTCTTCTTTTTTCAATTATTTTTATAAGATTTATTTGTTTCAAACTTTTGAAGTTCAAGAAGTTAATGATTTTTTTTCCACCTACAAGAATCACTTTCATTTTTTTGTTTATCAAAATAAAAGTGAGAAAAAGAGAGAGAAAAGATGTAGGTCTAGTAATTAATTTCTGGCTCTGATATTAATATACGTTTGATGTGTATCTGAAACTTCTTCACTTTGTAGTTTGCTACACTGGCACGAATGCTTCAGTCAGATCCTCCTCCTAGAGCTGTTAAAGTTACCATGTCAAGGAGAATTCCCTTGGTTGGAGAGGAGTTAGCTGCTTATGAAGACGAACAAAATCGAAAAAGAGAGGAAGCTCTTAAAGCTACTCTGGTGAAAGAGGAGGAATCCAAAGCATCTCTTGGTGCTGAGCTTTCTGCAGGCGACCCAATGGTTGTTGATGCCAAAATCACACAACCTTCTTCAAATGGTATTCTTTCACTACTAACTATACCTTCTAATTTGCCAAATTATGCTTATTACCTCTAGAAAAGACTTTAGCCCTACTCAGTTTCTTTAGAGAACTGACTTTGCATCAAGTCATTGACATCTAAAACTTGTAACGAGTGGATAAAAAAACCTACTAAATGGCAATAAAAGGAGTTCAAGGTAATTTCTCTGGTTATTCAATTCTAAAACTATTGGTATAGATAGTACTGGAAAATGATCTGACATTTTATATTAGATATCAAAAAGTTGCTCTATTATCATTTATGAGGAAAAATGAACCCCCCCCCCCCCCCCAACAAAAAAATTAAAAATCCATTTTTGGCGTATAGTTTATTCTAGAATCCTATGCACAATTGTATGCCTTTAATACATACCTTGCCCTCCAGTTTTATTGTTGCTTGGCATTGGCCACTGAAGGTACAGATTCTAATCCGAAATGGGGAGCTTCTTTTTTTTTTTTGTCCAATTTTGGGTCTTGAAAAACAGTAACTCAATGCTATGCCTGAGTTTCATATCCCCGTTGAGGATAATATCTTCTCCGTAATTTGGATTCTTGCAGCTTCTGGTTTGCAATTTGGTGCTTACAAGGATGTATTGATTGATGGATTTGTTCCGCCACCATCTAGTGCTGGCCCAATGTTCCCCTTCTATGAGACTTCTGCCGAATGGGATGATTTTGGTGAAATTATCAATCTGGAAGACTATACAAGGAACAATGAAGACATGGACCATTCATCCATTCCAGTGAGTTTCCATTTTTAAATATATGTCAAAGGTTCTAAAAGCATTAAAATGCTCATTCAGACAATGTCAGGTGATTGGATCACCAGACTGATTTAGCTATGGTATTACTCTTAATGATTATTTTAAAAAAAATTAAAAAACTTTGAATTTGGAACCAGGAATACCCTTAAATGCAAAATATCTGGACTGTGCAGAGGGAAGGAAATGGAAATTGACAGAACTCTGAAGAAAAATTTGCATCAAGTTATTTATATGTATTTAATTAAGTAAACTTGTAAGAAGTATACAAATGAAGTGAAAAGGAAGAAGGGAAAAAAAAAAAGTGGTTCGCCATTGTGGTTGACAGTTAGCACGGACACTTCAATTAGGATAGCGTGTCCATGAGTGAAAAGGAAGAAGGAAATAAAAAAAAAGGAAGAGAGAGCTGGTTCGCCATTGTGGTTGACAGTTAGCACGAATACTTCATTTAGGACACGGACACGAGTCAACACGACACTTCTCGGACACTCTACCGTAATCTCTTTTTTTTTTTTATATTGTTAATTCAAAGTTATTAGCAAGTAACAACTAGGTACTCATATTTAAAAGATTTCAACAAGAAAAATTAATAGCAAGTATAAAACTAAATTTATACTATATAAATGAAGAATTTTTAAAAATTTGATCAATAGTAACAAATAGGTACTCATGTTTATAATATTTCAACAAGAAAAATTAAAAACAAGTATAAAACTAAATTTATACTATATAAATGAAATTTTAAGAATTTAATCAACGTATTGATGCGTGTCGTGTCGTGTCTGTACTTTTTTTAAAAATCGCGTGTCGGCATATCCGACACGTATCGTGTCGGACACATGTGTCCGTGTCGATGCATCATAGCTAACTATATATTAACAGTTTTCGTTCCACGCCAAAGATGGCAGTCTTATGCTAGAATACGTGTCAGACATTTGCATGAGACATAATGTGCCCATTTGGTTGAATTCTTAAAAAATTATCTTGCCATTTGACACTGGTTTCTGTAATCTAATACACGTAAAAATACATGCACGAGCACGAGCATACCCCCAAAGCACTTAAAAAATATTCAGATCTTATGATGGTTGCTAACTGCTATGTATTTTACATCTTTTGTCTAGGCTGAAGATGACCTCAATGGGAAGCTTGATGAAGGATCTGCAAGTCTTATACTTGATACGACACCATCAAAAGTAGTATCTTCAGAGCAAACTGTACGTCCAACTCCTGCTCGTATTTTCTTGAAGGCCATCTGTTGCAAGCTCTGGCTGAAACTATTTTTAGTTTTGCTACTCTAAAATTTACATGATATACAGCTCTCTCTCCCTCTCTTCCATTTCTGCAGAAGTGCACCCGTTTCACATTTTACACCCTGCAAACGTGAAATGTCATTTTTAAGCTTATTTGCAATTTGCACCTCACAGCAACTTTAATTACCTAGTCAACAATATTTATGTACTTTTACTCTCCCATGCAGGTCTATGTCAAGTGTTCATTGCTTTACATGGATTTTGAAGGCCGTTCTGATGGCCGATCGGTCAAATCAATTCTTGCCCATGTTTCACCCTTAAAACTTGTAAGGACACTATCATGTGACTGATTTTGATATAATGAATTTACATTATGTTATTCATTGTTAAGAAAATTAATATTATTTTCTTTACATAGTTATAAGCCCTACAGGAGTCATTACTTTTTCTTCCTACCACTCTCAGTTGTCAGCTTAGCGTGAACTATTGTACCGTCTCTAATAATACAATTGCAATTTCCATGCGCACACCCTTTGAGCAACAGTGTTAAGACTCACTTCTCAAAATTTGAGATGAAAATCAACAGCTTTCCGATTCACATAATCTTCACGTGTGGAAATTTTTTAGATGTTACGTATTACTAGTTGGCTTAGAGAATTGTAGAATAGTTCGAGATAAGGAGAGAGCTTATATATTATTAATCTAATCTTGATCCAATCCAGACTTTTATATCTTATAATTTAAATTTTATGTAGTTCTTTTGCCTTTTCAATTATGGAACTATGTTATATTTATGAGAATACATTACAATTTAATTTGTTCAATGTTTTTGGTTTGGAGGTTTTGGTGCATGGATCAGCAGAAGCCACTGAGCATTTGAAGCAACACTGTTTGAAAAATGTTTGTCAGCATGTATATACTCCTCAAATTGAAGAATCAATTGATGTCACTTCAGATTTGTGTGCTTATAAAGTAAGCATGCTTCACTTGTCCATCATGCATGCACAAAAACTCATCGATCCATTTGTTTAGAGATGTATCAATTGAGTTTGTAATTTACGACTGATTGTGTGTTTTTTTTCTTTCACATATATATAGGTTCAACTTTCTGAGAAATTAATGAGCAATGTTCTGTTTAAGAAGGTAAGCAGCTGCATATACCTAGTGTTAATCTGAGTTACTTCAAAATTTGAGGCAGTGACTTTTATGATAGATCTATTGCCCCCAAAAGTTAAATAAAACACCGTAATCAAGCTGTTGGATAATCTTGTTACCAATCAAACAGATGTATGCTTCACTTAGGATGTTATATTTTCTCTCTCAATCTCACTAAAATGCTGAAACTTGGGCATGCTCTTTTTCATTCTTGCATTGGCTGTTTTTCCACTCTGCATCTCTCTCTCTCGTGCATGGATATATTTTCATTCTGATTGCAGCTTGGAGATTATGAAATTGCCTGGGTTGATGCTGAAGTAGGGGAGACAGAAAATGGCACATTTTCTCTACTTCCTCTTTCAACGCCAACTCCACCACATAAAACAGTACTGGTGGGTGATATAAAAATGGCAGATCTGAAGCAGTATCTTGCAAGCAAAGGGGTCCAGGTATTCTGATTTTCTCTTTGTTTCAAACGGAAATTTTCTGGCGTTCTCCTTTATTTCTCGCGTATCACCATTTGAATGCTTCTCCATTTTATGATTTGGATGTATTTTGAGAAAGTTGCTAGCTTGGTCCCAACTGATTGTGGGGGAGAGGGGAATTTATCTCAAAACTTTCAAGTTTATGGTTGCACGCGACCTCTAAACCAACTCAGTCGGTTTAAGTTTTTAATCTGTAACAGCATCAAATAATTTGAAATTTTTAATTATGGAGTACAGTTTTGTTTCCAAATTTTATGCCCCACCCAACATGAATCAAGTGGATTAATGCACTATCACACTTTTTTTCTGAGCTTTCTTTCCGGGAAGCTTGGGGTGTCAATGAGTTGTCTGTTGGTTAAATGCTTAACAGCACATGTTATCTACTCAGGTAGAATTTGCTGGCGGGGCCTTGCGCTGTGGAGAATATGTGACATTGCGCAAAGTAGGAGATTCCGTCCAAAAGGTTGGTCTGACTTCTAAACAAATTTGGAAGGCTGGTTTAAGTTTTCCATTGTTCTCCGATACTAGCCATGAAGAATAATGTCCTTCGTAGTTTTCTCAACAAACAAATCTAAATCACTTATTGTAGGGTGGTAGTTCCGGTGTTCAGCAAATCATTCTTGAAGGCCCCTTATCAGAAGAATATTACAAAATACGGGACCATCTGTATGCACAATTTTATTCACTTTAGTCTAGAGTTGCAGCTTCGTAACAATGCAATGCAGGTTATCCTTTTCCTTTCTTTTTTAATTTGGTGCATTGTAATATTTCACACGATCGGTTTTTTTTTTCCCTTAACTTTTTGTCTTTCTCAGTCAGATTCAAGAATGTCGTTTCACTCTGGCCGTTTTTCTCTTTGGAAAGTAGAGTTTGAGACGGTCTGATTTGTACTCTACTTTGTAAAAGAAATATATGCCTTTACATTTTGTATTTGAATAGAATTAGTGTATAATTTATTTCCTGGATTTCGAGAAAGGGAAAAAGAAGAGTTTACACAGTTCTTTTGGGTCTAATCACAAGCAAAACTGCAAAAAATTGTTTGCTTTCTTGTAGTGGGTTTTTTTTTGGTTGGTTTATTGTTCATTTATTTTGCCTACTACAAATTACTAAGTACTTGATAGTATTTGCGAACAAAAAGAAGTTAAAATTTTGTTCATTGTACTTTTAAGTTGTGTCTGGTGGAAAGACGCTCTTAAAATTTTCACAGGTTTGGTACGTCGGATGCAACGTAAGATAGACGTAAAATGTTGATATGCTGTACATTCTACTAAGCATGTTTTAAAACGGTTTGGCAATTCCATGTGTTAATTGGTTTGAAGCAATTAACTCCACTAAGCTCGAGGTAGTTTTGATGGATAATTTGAAGCAGTTAGTTTTCAATAATTATATTACAACATAATTTATCTTAATTGCGCAATAATTTAATTGGTAAGTTCCATCTTTGCTCATTTTCACACTTCTGGTTCAACATTTTTTGTTATTTGAAACTTATCTCTAATGACGGTTTCCGTTAAAAAAATTTCCTTCATGAGGGCATAAGAGATTTATTCTCTCATATTAATAATCAAAATAAACAATAAATACTAAATTTCAACAAAATATGTGAACAGAAAACAAGAGACGAGGTATTAATTAATTAAAGCTTAAGAATGTGTATGAATTAATTGAAGGTTAAGAATAAAATTGTGATAGAAAAAGTTGAATATAAAAGTGCAAAAATAAGCAAAAATTGAAGACCCTCGTTGCAAATAAAATGTGTGCGAGTATTATAATTATCATTAGTTTTTTGCATTTTGTGACATGCCAAAGGGTGAAAATATTGTCAATATGGTTTGTTTTTATCACGCGACATTACAATACACGCCACACTAATTTTATTTTATAGTTTTTATAAATTGCACTAAAATTATTTTACAAATATAACCCTAAATCAATTGAAAAAAGAAAAAAAGGAAGAAGAAAAAGTAGAATACACCAGAGTCGCTTCCATGGAGTCTTTTACTAGAATGAAATCATGTCCACATATTTAAATCTTCCCTTACATCTGATATGGGTTCTGTTTGTGTGCTTATTTAATTCATTGAGAGAGAAGATGTTGAAAGAGAATTTTAAAATTTTGAAGGAACGGGTAATCATTATTTTTCTTTTTATTGGTTTTAATTTTCAATTTGGCATAAAAATAAAGGAAAAATTATAGTCACGGTACCAAACCTTTCATTTAGTAGTAGACTTTGCCCAAAAGTTTTATTTATACCACCCAAGGTACCAAACTTTTCAAAATGTTGTAGCTAAAGTCCAAATGTAAGGAAACTATTAGTCTGACCGTTAGTTGACCAAAGAATTAATATTGACCATAATTTTGACTAATTTTAAAAGTATAAAATTGTAACTTTATAATTTTCAACAAAAATAACAATTATAATCTATGAATAATTAAATGAAAAAAATATAAACACTATTCATCTTCTTCTCCACTAACCCCTCACACCCCACCCCAACGCATGCACCCCAAAACCATCACGACTACCCGTGATTGACCACCCAAATATTTCGGCCTATTCTTTCTTTTCCACAAAATTATTGTCCATCGATAAAAGCCCAAGCTTGACAATCGGCGAAGCCATAGCTCCAGCCAAAAGCTGAGAACAAGAAAGTGGAATTTGCTTGGAGAAGAAGCTAGAAACCACCTGCAACAGCCATTAATTTTTTGGTCAAGTAATTGTCAAACTAACACTTCTATTTGGACTTCAACTGCGACATTTTGAAAGATTTGGTACCGTGGAGGATACAGATGAAAAGTTTGGACAAAATCCGCTACTAAATGAAAGGTATGGTATCATAGCTGCAATTTTCTCTAGAAATATATGACATGTTACAAACCTTATTTCTATGGAATTAGGGCTTCGAATTATTATCAAAGTAATTTTATTCATATTCTTTTGGAATTTTATAATTCATTTTACTGCTTTTATTTACCCCGTCAAATTCATGCATCAATTTGTCTGTGTAAACAATATTATCCGACTTGAGCAAAAAAGGAAAGGTCAACGAGGGAAAATGAATAATGGTTGTGATGGTCCCAGATGGAAATCACAGAAAAAAAAAAAAAAAAAAAGAGGAAAAAAAGAAAAAAAAATTAATAATAAAAATAGTTTTAGCTAAATTTTACTTGGAACGATGTTAGTAGTAAAAAGGAAAAATATCTAAAATTGTCTTATAAAAAAATGCCAAATGTGTCCATTACATTTTTTTAACCTTTCTTCCGAATGATTCTGATAATAATAAATAAAATAAAACAAAAATCGATTTAATCCTCCTTTACCTTAAAAGAGAGGATTCCAACATTACTATTCTTCTTGAGGCGAAGCTTTCATTAGGGATGTCAACGTATCAAGTTGAAATTTGAGGCTCGGGGGTTTTTTTTTTTTTTTTACCAAGTTGAATTTTTTTTCGGCCAAACAATTTAGGCTCAACCCAAAATTTCGACTCAAACCTTGTCGAGCTGGGCCGGGCCACAATTTTTTTTAATAAAATTATCAGGTACCTGTTAGCAGGCCTGCCTGCAAAGCAGCATGTAACTAGATTTTAAATTTTATTTTTCAGGTCCAACTGATCATGGATCGAAAATAGCCCTTGACACACGATAAGCCACACCGGTTTGGGCCAAAGCCACAAAATGGGGTTTTGCCAGAGCCGCGAACGGGGCCGGCACGGGCTTTTCTGAACCGCTCAAGTCGGTGAGCGAAATTAAGACCCCTACCTTTCACACTAAATGTGTTCCACACTGTAGCTGAACTCGTTCTGTACTATTCACTCAAGAGGCTTTAATTATTTTTACTTTTCATTCAGAGAAATGAAATCAACGTGGCTGCTTTATTGCTTTCAATGGTGATTTACACAAATCATTTACTGTAGTTGCCCTTTTCCCCCTTAAAAAAATATCTTCTCACTATTCATTCGGTGATATAGCTACCAAAAATGAAATTAAGACCCCTACCTTTCACACTAAATGTGTTCCACACCGTAGCTGAACTCGTTCTGTACTATTCACTCAAGAGGCTTTAATTATTTTTACTTTTCATTCAGAGAAATGAAATCAATGTGGCTGCTTTATTGCTTTCCATGGTTGACTTACACAAATCAATTAGGCCCTGTTTGAAAGGCCAAATTTTTCAAGGAAAGAGGAAAATAAATTCAAATTCCCACTTTTTAACATGTTTGAT
>CAIGRP010025397.1:0-38393 GCA_903798385.1 Fraxinus cuspidata | reverse complement strand
ATGTCGATGACATACTACTTGCCTACAATGATATAAGCTTATTGTATGAAATCAAGAGATTTCTATCACGGAATTTTGAAATGAGAAAGATCTTGGTGACGCCTCTTTTGTATTAGGAATTCAGAAACAACGAGATCGTTCGCGAGGTATTTTTTGGATTGTCACAAAAGAGTTGTATCGATAAGGTTCTTAAGAGATTTGAAATGCAAATATGTAAATCAAGTGATATCCCTACAACTAAATGACACAATTTTATTTTCAATTAATGTCCAAAGGATAAATTTAAAGAAAAGGAAATACATGAAATTTCCTATGCTTCAGGAATTGAGAATTTAATGTATACTCATGTTTGCACACATTCGGATATAGCATTCATTTTTGGAATGCTATGTAGATATTTAATTAACTGTGGGATGGAAATTTGGAAAACAATCATAATGTTATTCGGTATCTATAGAGAACTAAGGATTACATCGCATTCAGGAAAATTGAACCAATTAGAGATCATTGGATATTTTGATTTTGATCTTGAAATATGACTGCAAAATATTGTTACTAGACTGCATATTTTGGATGGATTTGAAAGACCACTTTATTTATTTTGTGAGATAGCAGTCTTGTATTCAAACATGGGCCTGATGATGTCAAAGTTTATAGACATTAAGTTCCTAGTTGTCAAGAAAAGAATTTAGAGTGGTTAGATTTCTATAAAGTATATTAGGACAAACTCCATAATCATGGATCCATTTTCTAAATGGCTACCACCCAATGTCTTTCATGAGCATAGTACCCATATGGGTATAGCATCTTTTGATGATATGCCAGTTTAGTGAGAGTTTGTGTTTGGATGTTATCTATTTTAGACACCTTTTTATCCATGGATATTCGGTTTATTTCAGAAATGAAGTCTTCAATTTAGTTTCACTCTGATTAAAGTTTATGGTTGATCTCATTAAAAAATAAAGTAGGACCAGTTGGAAATAAACATGTTTGGATCACATTACATGTAATTTCCATGCTACACATCCACACTTGATCTATGTCATTTGATTGTATTGATGTACGTGACCATTGATGGTTTAGTTATGATATTTATAACAAAGACCGCTTTGATCCTATATTGATATAATCAATGGACGAGATTGTTTGGATATTCTTTTGGTTATGATAGCAAAATTTTTGAGCTCATAAGGTAATACACATTTATAAAGTAACATATGTGACCCAAGTGGTAGATTGTTGAGAAATTATTTAATTTGTCATGTGGGCCAATATATGTAATTAATTGTGTATAAAGGATATCTTAAAATTAAGCCCAAAATTAAAGTGATCTAATAAAGAATTAAGTAATTGGGCTTTGGGTATCTAAATTAAGTGGGAGCTGGACTATATGTGTAGAAATCGGATCCATTAGAGTTTGTATTTNAATAAAGAATTAAGTAATTGGGCTTTGGGTATCTAAATTAAGTGGGAGCTGGACTATATGTGTAGAAATCGGATCCATTAGAGTTTGTATTTGACGATGGGCCGAATACATATGGAAACTATATATAGGGTTATGGTTCCCAATTCATATGTGGAATTCTCATTCTTTGTGTCATCCCATCAACACAAGAATACAAGAGAAAACATATTGAAAATAAAAATCCATAAACACCAATTAAGAATCAAGAAGAAGCTTTACAGCAATCAAATTGAAGAACAAAAGATCAAGATTCATTATTCGAGATACAAATCAATGGATCAAGGTATGTTCTGCGTTAATTAAATTTCTTGGTGATTTGACATGAAGATATTGGGAAGTTGATAAAGTTTAAGTTTCATGGAAAAGTTTCAACGGTGATGACTAGTTGCTTCCGTTCCTATGCATCAAGTGTTTAATGAATAGCCATGGACCATGACGAAAGGGTAAAAATATGGTCCATATAATCGGAAATGTGTGATCAAAGCGCCCAAATCGATCAGGACCAAATGATGCACCCTACAAAGAAACTTGAAAATCAATATAAAATTACCCTAATTCCAAAATTCTTATACCGGATTAATTACAAGATAAAATTTATTTTCAGTTCCCCTTTATCTTATAAAAACTATGTTCAAATTATTTTGCTAAAATAAAATATCTTCAGAATTATTTTTGAGAAAATAAAATTATGTCTGAGCAATTTTTAAGTTCAAGTTTTATTACATA
The DNA here is from genome assembly GCA_903798385.1 of Fraxinus cuspidata. Lineage (NCBI taxonomy): Eukaryota > Viridiplantae > Streptophyta > Magnoliopsida > Lamiales > Oleaceae > Fraxinus > Fraxinus cuspidata. The sequence goes on along the minus strand of CAIGRP010025397.1, from coordinate 36,202 downwards.
CACATTCAATAAATAATGTTACCACCTATGTAGGAGGCGAAATTTGTCTTTAGAAAAATTTGTCGGGCATGCCTCGCTTCATCTCCATCACTTTATTTATTTATTTATTTAATTTTCTTTATTTGGTTGTATGGGTTATTTATTTAACGAGAGCTAGCTATTAGTATAGGCAACTATTGTTAAACGAAGATAATATCAGATAATTTCAATACCAACTTGTTGAAAAAAAATAAGACATTATAGGCACAGTATGAAATAAAGATCACAAGAATACAAAAACAAAGTAATTTGTAGAGAATTGAGATTTGATTATAATTTGGAGAAAGAATATAAATATTTTATATTAATGATTAGTCTAGCTTAATCTAAAATATAATGAAGAGCTAAATACCTACAGAGGACGTCTAAACCCATAAAAGTAGAGTTATAGATGAAATAGAATGTCAAAACCGTGTAAAAAAGGCGAAACCAAATAGGACCAGGTAAGCCAGCTGCTCGAGCGTCAAGTCAGCAACCATCTCACAATGGCGCCGCTCGAGCAATAGGAAAGCACCACACTGGCAATGTTGGGGCACTACCTATTGGTGATAGGGCACTGTGTCTCGAATTAAATTTGATTTCATTGACTCTTCTGCTCTTCAAAAGCTTCTTTGTCCACATCTTGACTTCTTCAAGTCCAACACAAATTTCAACTCCAAAATGGATTTCCAAATAGAACTTCAATTAGGATTTTCCGAATAGACTTCTAATAGGATTTTAAAGTAGCATTCCAAAATGATTTCTTCTTAAGTTGACTTTAATTAAAATTTCAAATTATCTTCAAAGTGAAATTCAGGTCACACCCTAATTCTAATAAACTCCACATTGACACAAATTCATTTACAATGAACAAATTTAAAAGATTCTCCACTTGAAGAAAAATTCCACTGCAAGGAATAAGCAACAACTCTTTAACAAAAATATAAACGAAATTCTTTATCAAAATTTCCAATTAGAAATATTCTCCAAAACTTTGTGATCCAACTAAGGCAAAATTCAATGAATGAGTATTAACAAAATTCCAAACACTGAGCTCCAAATAGGGCAATACAAGCCCTAAAATAGAATCATCGGAACTAAATGCGTCAAAAGAAGGATTTTGGGAATCAACACTTTTAACATCATTCAAACAATTAACTAAATCAGCAGAATTGTACCTATGTGGAGTCTTATGGGAAAAAATGGATATATTACTAGCAATTGAATACAATGACACCGGTGTCAAAGCGAATTTACCCTTAACTTCTAAATTCAATTGAGATGTATTCTTCAAAGAGGAACCCAAACTAGACTCCAACAATACAGAATCCAATTCCAACTCTACATGAGTTCTTAAAATATGTCGATTGCTCAAAGATTCTATATAACACTACAAGATATATAAATGGGATTATCTATGTCTTTTTAACAAAACACGAGCTCATTTACTAACATTCAGAACTCCACCTTCAACGGTGTATCTGTACAATTTTGAATCAAGAGTACTTAAGGAGATAAGATTTTTCTTTAGATCCGAAACGTATCTCATTGCATCAAAATGTTCTAACCGTCCTGTCAAATATATTTTTCTGACCCGACCAATACCAGCTATCCTATAAGATGCATTATTACTGGTTCTCACAGCAACTTTTGAAACTTCTTCAAATGTTGAAAACAAATACAAATTAGGAGACATGAAAAATACAAGATGTATAAAAAATTCAAGCCTCGTCTTTTGGAGTGCAGTCGACATAAGTAAAATCTCTTCATTACTATTATGATTTTCTCCAATACTTGTTTTCCCTCAAATTTCTGATTGTTAATTTGTAGTCAATTTTGCTCTATTATACAATTTATAATAATCGTTTATCAAGTGCCTCTTTTTCTTGTAGTAATTACAAAATTTGAAATTATTTCTTGACTTGCCCATTACACGATCACCATCAATAATAAAGCCAACTTCATGAACCTCAGATGTAACAAGATACTTCATCTTCTCTTTTCAATATAGATAATCATAGACTTCTTCGATGATGAGAGTATCACGACTATATAACAACGTGTCTCTAAAAGACATGTATGAAGTAGCAATGAATATAATAAAATCAATTCAAATCTTTTTCATCGTATTTGACTTTCAAGGTGTCCAAATGAGTGATGATCTCCTTAAAAGCAATTATGTAATTCTCAAGAGAAGTACCTTCTGTCTATGATGAGAATATAGACGTTGTTTTAGATGCAATCTGCTTGTAAGACTTTTCTTCAAGCATAATTGTTCAAGTTTTAACCATAATGCAACTGCTGACTTCTACTTCAAAATGCCATAAAGAATATTATTTGAAAGATGAATATGCATTTGAGATAGGGCCTTTCGATCCCTTTATTATTTCTCTTCCGAAATCTAAGTTGTAAGCATCTTGTCAAATTTCAACAACGCGTTGACTAAATCCATCGAGCGAATACTGGTCACATCTTTACTTGCCACAAAGAGAATCTTATATTACGATCTAATAGAGGAATATCATACTTTATAGTTGTCATCATGAAAAGATCAAGCCGAGCTTTTAACTTGATCAAAACTTCGATCTCCAAAGAATTTTCAAACTATTAGCTCTAATACCAGTTTGTTGTGAAACGAAAGTGATATCGAATAATTCTAATGCCAACTTGTTAAGAAAATACAAAATTATAGGCACAATATGAAATAAAAATTACAAGAACACAAAAACAAAGTAATTTACAGAGAATGAAAATTTTATTATAATATGAAAAAATAATGTAAAAATTTTGTGTTTAAGATTTGTCTAACTTAATCTAAAATATAATGAAGAGATAAATAAATATAAGGGATGTCCAAAGTTTTAAAAATAGAGTTATAGATGAAATAGAATGTTAAAACCAAGTAAAGACTCGAAACCAAACAGGATCAGGTAAGCCCGTCGCTCGAGCTCCAGGCAGGCACGAGCAGGAGCACTTTTCTATTTCCTTGACTCTTTTGCTCCCCAAAAATTTCTTTGTCCATATTTCTATATCTTCAAGTTCAACATAAATTCCAACTCTCAAATGGGCTTTCAAATAGGACTTTAACTAGGATTTGTCAAATAGACCTTGAATAGGATTCTAAAGTAGCATTCCAAAAGGATTTCTTCTTAAGTTGACTTTAATTAAAATTTCGAATTATCTTCAAAGTAGAATTCGGATCACACCATAATTTTAGCAGCAATGAGTTTTCTAATCTTGTTTTCCCATTAATATCCTATAACTTCCCCACTACTACTATCGATATTTTCAATCTATGCTCGGGACACTTTTAACATAAATCACTACTATTTTCTTCCTCTACGTTGTTACACCTCAACAAGTCTATACCAATCACTTGGACAGTCTGATATTGAATTGGTGAGCCATTTAACAGCCGTTGATTGAGTCAAATCTTAAATTCCCTTATCTTTTCTCATTATTTTTCTCTTCCTCTTGGAAACTGAAAAAGATTATTAAATTTATAAAGTTTACATTAATAAACAAAGGAAAACTAGTTAATTGTTATAAAAGAGAAGTTAATAGATTTTTGTATATTTGATTGAGAATCAGAACCCCTTATTTATACGGAAAATTAGGGATATAATGATAATAATTTTTTCGACTACAGGGATATTATTGTCATTTATTAATAAATTTATCATTTACAGCACCCCTTCAATAACACATTTTATAATATTTTCCTTGTTAAAATCTTGTCAAGAAAATTTAGTGGGGAAAAATTTGATCGAAAGAAATAAAGTAAAGTTGTTCCCCATATTTCAATTCTTGTATCAATTCATCCTTATCTTGTACGTCAATATCTTCAATATTTCAATTTCTGGTAAAGTACTTTTCATGTTGTCTTGCATAGTCTTCAAATTACACTGTCTTTATATGAGATATTTTTCAGTCTTTAATGACTGTAGTAACATGATTCGAAAAACAACTCTTGTTGATCCCTTTTGGAAATCTCACACATATATGAGATTTTGAGGGTAAATGTCTTATATGATATAGACATTAGTTACACAAAAAATATGCATTGTTAAAACCTTATTAGGAAAATCAAGAAATTCCTAGTGAATGAAAAATCTTTTAAGTATGTTACAAAAGTTGTCCCATTAAAAATCTTACCAGGAAAATCCAATAGGACAAAACCTTGACCAAGTAAAAAAGAGTACAACACATATTTATTCCCTTTTATGATAATATTACTTGAATTATATGTTTTAAGCATATTAAATCTTTTAAGATAACATTAATNTAGTTGAAGTAATGAGCCTCCCATAATAGACATACCAGATGATCTGGTTATAATCAAATTTATTATATGCATATCAAATTACTTGCATTGTGAGACTAATAAAATAGAGACTTGTTACTACATCCATCACGTGATAATTTATCTATTTAAACAAGTCTTGATAAGTTATTGATCACAAGGAGTTGTGATACTGAAATATAGGCTATATATAACTTAATATAAAATTATTTGTGGTCTTAAATAATATTGAGGTACCGTTATCGAAATCCTTGACCAATGTGAGTTCATATGTCGATAATACTTGACTTAAGAGCGGGAAAAAGATATTGTCAATTAAATCGATATTGACATATTCATATCTCATAATTGATTAGTATATTGACAAAATGATTATATTTCCATGATAATTTGATTTTGTCTTATGTAAAATTTTTCGTCACATATATTGTCGTCTCATATTGCTAGATGTTCATCAAGGTCGACGAATGGGAAGCAATTAATTTATGTGAATTAATGATTAATTTTTTTTAAAAATTTAATTTATCTTATTTTTATTAGATTAGAATAACAATTCACGTCATCCAACATCATGATCGAGAACATAGTGAGACAAAAGGCGAAAACTACAAGAATGTAATTACTAAGTAATTAATTAGTTATTGTGGAACATTTGTGCTATTTCTTTACTAAATGGACTATTATTAATTAATTAATAAGTGGCCAAGTTATGCTTAATGGATGTGTAAAATCCGGTTAAATATCTATTAGTAAAGGGTTAGAGTCTGTATAATTCAATCCAATTGATGCTTAGCACAAAAAAGGAAAATCATAATCTTTTCGTTCTTGTTCACTTCGTGTGGATTATACTGAAGGTTGGATGTTTGGACACCTGTAATGTGCAGAGATCATGGTAGATCCTCTTCAGATCGACATACAAATTTGAGAATTGGGTTTTGCTCTGAACACCTACAGAATACACATAATAGGGGTGGGTATTGAGGTGGGTCCCACACCTATTGTGTGTACTTTGTGGGGGTTCTGAACCCATCCTCTGTACCCAGAGCAAAACCTTTGAGAATTTGTCAAAAGTAATATTCTAATCACAATTTCTGTCTGAATTCAAAACTATTTTAAAATTAACTGTGTATGCGTAGATTACCAACATAAACAAGGTTGCAGTCTGAATAAATACCCAAATTCAGAGTAGGCAGAGATAAGATCAACTCTCGTGATTATTTCAGCGTATAGTTATCAAGATAAGAACAAATTCTTATCCATAACTATCTTAATTATTGTAAAACATACTAAATAATGACATAGACTATGAGTTTGAAAGCCATCGATTCCAAATCCATCTGTCTAAACGAAGCTTGGAAGATGTTCCTTTCTTGAGTATCTTTCCCTTTTTTAAGTTAGCTGCCTCTTGGAGATTCTGCTGTTGTGAAGATGAAGCTTGCAGCTGCAGAAGTACTGGAGGGCTGGAATTCTTGGAAGACAAATCACGAAGCGGGGAATCATTGCTGGAACTGAGATTTGAAGATGTGGAGGTGGCGCTTGGTGTCCGAGAGTGCTCAAGGGCAACTTCACGGAGTTCTAGTCTTCGTAGTGTGGCTTGAACCAGCCTCTCCCAGTTGTCGTACGCCAAGACCATCTCCGACTTTGAGTTTCAACGTAAAAGAAAGAGCAGAAAATTAGTACGGAAATTCCTAAAATAATTTAAAGGACCTAATTACTTAAATACCAAGTCTTAAGCAAGCATCTTGCTTAAAGTTCGAATCGACCTCTCCTAATTGTGTACACCAGGACCACCTTTGGCTTTGAGATTCAACTTCAAAGTTCTACTATAATGAAGCGAACATTTTATATAAGATAGAAAAATGTTAGAATTGCTAAACCTTTATATCAGGGTATGGGGATAAGGGAGAAAGGGCTTCCCTTTTCTTGGAAATTTCTCTGAGCTGAAATAATTGAGCCGACGACCAAAATAACTTTTTGAAGTCCTCCCTTGTCGCTACTTGTACCGTAGACGCAGCTGGACTCATTCAAAGATCATAATAATATTTTTTTATTATAGTAATGAATATTGAGACGAGCTATATTCTTTTGTCAAAAATACATTTTAGAACTGTGATTTGTCGATGAATGTGTGATTAAAAGATAAGAAAATATTTTAGATTCGCATGTAATAATATTTTATTGAATAATGTGGGGTTGAAAAAAAAATATAGTCTAAAATATTTATTACAAATATAGACAGCTGGACTCAATGGTTGGAAAAAAAAAAAATTATTCGTTACATACTAATATGGAGTATTTTGTTTTGACGTGAAGGGACAGACAATACTCGTGGATCAAAATGAAGATACCAAAAATGTATTCTTTGCAGCACAATAGAGTAATATTTCTGGCTCCATCCCCCCGAAATACAACCTTTGGTGACCACATAAACCCCGTATTATGGCAATTGGTCAGTTGTTCTCTTTCAATGAAATGACTAAAAGAAGTTGATAAAAAAAGGAGCCATTAAATTATTAAAGGGTAAATTGTATTTTTCGTATTTTTTGTGCTTGACTATTGAGAAATTAGTAGACTTGGTCCCCAAGATATAACATTTTTCGCTCCATCCGCATGAAATACCATCATATGTGACCCATTTAATGGCGTACTCCGGCTACTGGTTACTCATTCTCTTGCAATGAAATGCTTAAGGCCCTATTTGATAGCCTTCTTTTTTCATGGAACTAATAATTTGTTCTTCATTTTCCAGTTTTTTGCTTGTTTGATAGGCGAAATTTTCCACCCAACCCCCCACGTGACCCCTTTTTCCACCTTTTCAACGAATTTGTTTTCCCACCACCTCGGTGGCAAAATGGTTTTCCAGGTTTTTTTTTTTAATTATTTGCAATGGAAACAAATTTTTTAATCAATTATAAAAAAAAAAAAATTCCCTTTAATGAATAATTTTCAAGGAAAATGAAGCCAAAACAAATACCAAAAATTCCAAAATTTCAACATTTTTCAAGTGGAAAATTACATCAATCAAACACAATTAATTGACAATTCTCAAGAAAACTATTCTAGTCAATTCAATTCTCTATAATTCATTTTCTTTCCACCCAAATTCCACTCTTGCAATTAAACGGAACCTAAAAGAAATTGAATGTAAAAGAGTCTTTATAAAAAAGGTTAATTGCATGTTTTGTCACTAACTTTTTTCCTAAGTTGCATATGTCGTCATTTTTTGTCCTTAGCTTTTGAAAAATTAGTGGACTTGGTCACTATGATCAATTTTCATTAAAAAAATATGTTAAGTTTGTACAAAAAAAAATAAACAAATAGACAAATAAAAAAATATTAAAACGAAAAGGCCAAAGAAAAAATAAAAAGTAAGCAAATGAGTCAAAAATGGAAAAGAGAGAAGAAAAAGTTTCCCCGCGCCATTCACTAGCAGCGGAAACTATGGTTTTTTGTCCTTGGCTTTGAAGAATTAATACACTTCTTCACTAAGAACAATTTTCATTCGAAAATATGTAAAGTTTGTGCAAAATGATCTTACTCTAATTTAAATAAACAAAAAAAAAAGGAAAAATTAAAATTAAAATGAAAAATTAAATGAAAAAGTAAAAGCGAAATAAAAAATTAAGCAAATGAATCAAAAAAGAAAGAAAGAAAAGAAAAAAAATTCTCCACCATCCCATCCCATAGGGGCGGAAACTAGGGTTTTCGGAAGCCCTTTATTTATTCCGTACCACGTGGGGAGTTCTCATCTGATTTATGATATATTAAATATTAAAATGAACTATTGCTGCACCGTGGGAAACTGCACTGTCGAGATTCTACTAAATGAAGCCAGTTTTGTCACCCATAGTCTCACGAAATAAGGAAAAGTCATCTAGTATAGTGAGGCATCTCACTGAGTGAGGAATAAACATAGAGCTAATGGTTCATCTCGAACTATCAAAGACTTATAAATGGGCCTCAATATGAACGAGGCTTTATAGATGTGCTCGAAGATAATGAGGGGTGAAGAATAAGAACCTTACGAAGCCATGGAATATGTCTGGTAAAAGGGGAAATAAGTACCTCGCGAGGTGATGAATAAACATTTTGTTGATGGCCCTCTTAAACTATCAGAGACTTATAAGCTAGTCTCGGGTAGAAGATGTCTTATGGTTGGACTCAACAATAGTGACGAGAGAAGAATAAGTATCTCATGAATCCAAGAAATCCACATCTCGCTTGGCGAGACATCTTGTAGAGTGAGTAAATAAATATCTAGTGAATGGCTCTCTCGAACTATTGGAGTTTCATAAGCTTTCCTCAAGTGGACAAAGTCTTATAGCTGTGCTTGACGATAGTGAGGGATGAGGAATAAGCATCTCGCGAAGTCAAAGAATTCACATATGACTAGGCGAGGAATAAAAATTCCACAAATAGCTATCTCGAACTATTGTAGACTTATAAACTGGCCTCGAATGGATGAGGCATTATAGCTGGACTTGATGATAGTGAGGAGGGATGAATAAACATCTGCAAATCCAATAAATAAGCATCATGCATGGTCAGGCATCTCGTAGAACAAAGAATAAATATCTTACGGATGACTATATGGAACTATTGGAGAATTATAAGCTGCTTCGAATGGATGAGACCTTATATTTGTACTAGATGATAGTGAGGGACAGTGGATGTATGCATACTGTCCAACCATAAAAATCTTGTTTTTTTTAGTTATTAATTTGTATTGGAGTTCATCATGCTTTGAATATATGTTGAATAGTTATTGTGTCATGCGCATGTAATTACACAAAAACCAAAAAAGGAAATTCATTAAAATTATGTAATTATCAACAAATAAACAATAAGGTAATCTTTATTTTCTATAATTATAGAAATTACATGAATTCTTTTTAGATAACCGTTAAATTCATAGTGTATCTTTCCTTAGTATGAAGGCATTCGAATAAGATCCCCAAGTGCCAACCTGGCCATTAGTGTTGTATTTCTTGTGAACTTTTCTGTGATTCTTTAACTAATAAGCTGATCTGGATATCCTCATGTTCGTACAGAAACTCACAAACGTACAGGATCATTGATAAGTAATAACGTGATGAGTTGATATTAGTTTCTATTAGATTCAACATTTTTGACACAAAAAATATGCGACTGTTAATAATTTCCTATATTATGATACTAATAATGTAAAAGTGAGGTTTTCATTAAGTTATGAAGTGAATGTATTGGATTTCCAATTCTATCTATTGGCATCTATTTCTAATTCTCGAATTACATAGTTTAGTGTTGTTAAAGTGTTCGTGACAATCGATAATCCCTAGTTTGTTTAATCTTCTTTTCCAAGCAAAGTTAAATCAAACCCATCCTAAACATGACCCGATCATATTCCTATCCTGAATTCATATGTAAAGGAATACATTCAACCACATGATTATCTAACGAGATTGCATATGTCACAAATGTTATTCCTAACATATTGTCTGCATATCAATTATGCAATGTTCTAACATATTATGTGTCTTCCAACATTACAATAAGCAACTAGTTATCTAATTTTTTTTTATTTTTATTTTTTTGGTTAAAGGAGGGTGGTACATCCTAGATATTATTAATATGCCCGTACTATTTCTCTTACAAAGAAAATAAATGATAAAGGATAAATGTAAAGATATAAAAAAGGAAGTATTACTTCCCGTACAATAAGAACTAATCCAAGTGAAGACAAAAACAAGAATAAAAAAAAAAAAATCACACTTTAATGTTAGACAGTCCATGTCTATCAATCTGTACAAATGCCATAATATGTCGTGGTAGGTCAGCTACTCCATATATCTGATACCGTCAATGATCACAACCCTCTACAGCAAGATCATCAGCAACCTAATTTCCCTCTCTGTAGATGTGATAAACCGTGTCTCTGTCGAATGATACAATGTCTGTGATCTATCTGAGTATGTCCTGAATAGCCTATGGTCCTTCTCCTTTAGTGATGCAGTGAATAGCCACTATAGAATCTGACTCAATCCAAATGTCTAAAAGATTGAGTCCTCTAGCTAGTAGAATCTCATCAAGAATAGCACTGAGCTGTGCCTCTAATATCATACACGATCCATAAGAAGCTAAAAAAGCCATGATAAAGTGTCTTGCTTGATCTTTGATGACCTTCTCTATTCCCAATACCCTTAATGACATATCCTTGACAGATCCAACTGATGGAGTGCGCCACTAAACCAGAATAGAAGGAGATAGGGAATGAGGAATTAAAGAAATACCAAAATTAGGTGTAAGTATCAGATCTCTTCGCCAATGCACAGCTCGTAATAGTTCTCCCATATGAAGAAAATAGATCATGCAATAGACCCTCCATATGATATGTCGGGCCCCCATATGGATTCCCTTATGCTTCGCATCATTCCTCTCGGTCCATGGAAACCAAAATACTAGTAGATGAATGATAGTGTGAATGTGTCCACAATGAACATACTGCCCAGAATACCTATCTCTAGAACCTATCTCTAACTTTATATCCTAAACTCATAGGTATCTGAAAAGTGTTCCCAAAATGTTGCCATACCTAATCGGAGATGTTACTGCCGGTGAAATATGACTAATAGTCTCGATCTCGGAACAACATTGGCAGCGAGAAGCCAACTAACATCCAATATTCATCTGAATAACCACATCTACTGGAATGAGATCTTGATATAGTCTGTATTAGAAAAATGAGACAGTGATGGGCAAAATGGAGCTCCATAGTAATCAATATGAATCATGATACTGGCGTCTGAAACGTACGAGTTTCCATGCAGACTTGGTAGAGAAGCTACCATTCGATGTATCCCTCCAAACAATGCAATCTAAGGCATCTGCCCATAAAGATATAGCCCATATTTGCTCCACCATAAAAGGAGGGAGAACTTGTAATAAATGTCCAATATCCCACAGATATTATTAAAAAAATCTCGTATCCTCGCAGATGTGTGCTACTGGCGTGGGAATAGGGAAGCCAACGTGTTGTCGCCCATCCAAAAATCATGTCAGAAGAATATCTGACTTACTCCAAGGTGCCATGCAATGTCTGGCTTTGTCTGGGGCTCAACTAATTTCAACCTCTTTCAAGTAGGAGAATATGAGTAGTGAACTGCTGCAAGTAAAGGATGTGTCCCCATATAATACTTGCCTAGTAAAAATTGGGTCCAGAATGATCTTTGAGAACAGAACAATCACCATAATTTCATAGTCAATGTATCCACCACATCCTGCAATCTCTTGAAGCCTAGACCACCTTCGTTAGTAGGAAGACAAATATCCTTTCAACTCCACTAATGTAATCGTTGTGCTTATTCCTTGGAGTCCCATAGGAATCGCGCAAAGATGCTTTCAAGTTTTTCAGGACGGCCTTGGGGGCTACATAATCTGAAGAAGATGTAATAGTATAGAAGAAAGCACTGACTTCAACAAAAAAGTATGGTCCCTAGGTGATAATAGTCGTGAAGCCCAACCTGAGACCTTGTCCCTGGCCTTCTGGTTAAGGTCATCATAAATGAAGCTCTTCTTAATCCTCTTAAATAAGAGGATCCCCAAATAAGTAAAAGGCTGTCGCTGGTGTCCAAATTCAGTCAAAATCTCTAGCGTCTGATCTGACTAATAGATGCCCGTTTAGGTAGAATAAGTTCACTTTTGTACCTATTCACCAACTTACCAGAAACCCCTTCATAATGTTCTAGATAATAAAAAAACTTCTTGATAGATTGTTTCTAGCCGTTGGCAAATATGATCATAACATCAGCAAATGAAAGGTATGAGACAAAAGTACTACCTCTATACTGTTAGCACATATTAGGATACTTCTGAAACCTCTATGTGAGCAGGCATGAGAATTAATTTGCGGCTATGACGAACAATGATGGCGAAATGAGATCACCCTGTCTAAGCCCTCGTGAGGAGGGAAAAAACCACATAGGCGGCCATTTAGGAGTATAGAAAAAGACACTCCGAGATGCACCTCTTGATCCTGTCTATCCAATCAAATCCAAGTGCTTCCAATACAGAATAAATGAATCTCCAGTCTATACGATCGTGTCTAGCTTCAACATAGTGTTACTCCGTTACACTTTAGCATCTAAAGTATAGAGAAACTCTTGAGCTAATAATATATTATCTCCAATTAAGTGACCAGGGACAAATCCACCATGTGGAGGAGAGATAATACGGTAGTGGTGTACTCAAACAAGTGTTCAAAAGCTTAGTAATAAGTTTATTGAACACTGTGCATAAACTGATTAGTCTGAAGTCAGTCTATCTATAATCAATGTCCCTCTTAGATAGCAATATAATAGTAGTAGCAGCAAAACCCCGTAGAAGATGGCCATCTTCAAAGAAGTCCAAAATTGCCCTATATACGTTGTTTTGAATAATATCCCAACCATGCTGTAAGAAAATGGATGAAAACCCATCAGGGTTAGCAACAATGTCAGCATCTATAATGAAAACTGTCTCCCATACCTCATGAATCAAATGGAGCAGTTTAGTACCAAATTATCATCCACCATTAAAAGCATGGGGATGATATCAAAACAAATGGGGTCCAAAGGTTGCGGAAAAGCAGATAGAAGATCCTGGTAGGAAGCAATAGCCGAAGTCTGAATGTCAGCAGGTGTAGCTAAGACTTTCCTTGTTTGTGTCCTGATGGACCTAATACGCAACCTGTTACGGCATCCCTGAACCATCGCATGAAAGTATCGAGTATTGTAATCTCCCTCCCATACCCAACGTGAACTAGCCTTCTGCTTCCACAAACCTTCCTGAATAGATAAAGTCCGGTTAAAAACTACTTGAACATGATGTAGTAAGTCGCGATGTTCTAGTATGGGGTCTCTATCATATACTATATCTGCCTTATCAACCCTATGCTTTACACCCCTCACCCGTTATAAAACTTCAACGAACACATGTTGATCCCCGTAAGATGAGTAGGAAGTTACCAGTTTTTTGAGACAAAGGCTGAAAAGTCATGATACTTGGTCCACACATTGAGGAATCTAAAAGGTCTAGGCCCCAAATCATCATAAAAAATCTACTGCAGTAGTAAAGGCGAATGATCAAATGAAGTCCGATTCAAATGTCTCACTGTAAGTTATCGACAGAATGCTGCAGCAGTAGAATTAAGGAGTACCCTATACAGTCTCTTTTTGACCCGACCATTGGTCCAAGTATACTGATTTTCGAGGAAACTAGCATTTTCCAATCCACGTCTAACATCATATCAGAGAATCAGTAGTGCGTAAATCATGAGTATGGTGATCAATGCACTCACTATCATATGTAATAACGCTAAAGTCTTCCCCAACTAGCTAAGGGTCGTCCATATTGAGGAAAATATGGTGGACCTGCCCACAAATCCCTCTTGATAGCAGTATCACATGAAGCATAGACTGGAATTTGATAGATGAGACACGCTAAGAACTCGAATCTTTAACTCTAACATGAAGGAACTAGAGATGATCATTAATAACAATAACATTGGTCCCTACATTCCAAAAAAAACTAGATCTTGTTCGACTCATTCTGAACTTTTGTATCAAAGCACATGTACAGTCGAATATAGGAAAATCTATGCTGAAAAACAAAAAGCTCTAATATAACCAAGAGATAAACCTGATGAAACTGCATAAGTCTCTTCAGGTGCTGACGAGTAGCTACACTAGCTATACCTCTCATATTCTATATGATAGTACTCGAGGTACCAATCCATGGCGATGTTCCCATATCCGGAATCCGACCAGAAATGACAGAATTTATCTCGGCAGCTTTGCACATGGTCAACGGAGACGGTTGACTACGAAATTGGAGGAATTGAAGCAACAATTGGAGCAATTGGAACCTAACCCAGTGATTTTGCTACTTGAATTAAGTTTCCCATAATCAAATTGGTGGATTGGATCAAGTTAGGGCCTTCAATTGGTGGATAAAATCCAAAATCGCCCAGATTGTTCTCGAGTTCAAACCAGAAATTGGCACGTTTGATTGAGGAATTGATGCAATTGAAGCATGACCCATAGTTATACCGATATTAGTTAATGGTTGAATACTGGAACTGTTGGTTTGGAGCCTTATTGAATATTCAATTGAAAGTGGGTCAGCCGTTACTTTGCGTGCTTGGACTGTCGAGTCTGATTCTTCAACATTAGGGTACAATTGATGATGACCCATGGTACCAGTAGTAGCGCCTTGATGAGATGGTCCTGGGACAGTTGGTCCACGATCGTGGTTTGCAATGCCGGAGTCAGAATTAAGAGATGAAGGCAGTGAGTTCACTGTTTGGAATGGAGGATGGGCATGGCATGGATGTTGTCGGAAGTGAGAGTTCCGGCCATTTTATATACATGGGCGGCAGAGTTTGGGATCAATATTCGGGCAAATCTCATTGAGTTATGGATAGTGGTTGGGTGGGTTGTGAAGAGGGAAGTGAGGACTTTCCGGTGGTATGGATATCCAGTGGTTTGGGCGGCGGTTGATCGTTGTTTGAGTGGCTCAAAGGTGGCGTCTCCATTACCTCTTATGTTAGAATATGCTTGAGTTTTTTTTATCGAAGTGTTAATTAGATTTGAAGTTACAACTAGTTATCTAATTGATAGTAAGCAATCAAATAACACAATAAGCACGTATAACTAGTGACAAACATAAGAATTCACTAAAATACTTAATCTTTAAATTAGAAAACATAACCAATGGTTTTATCATTCATTTAATACAATAGAGAAGTTAGCCTAACATGTTTGTATCTAAAATACACAAAAAGTTAAGACATCACCCAAATCAAAGAACAAAGGTAGAAGCTTGATGGATCAAGTACTTGAACTATTCCTTCAACAACTTGAGCATTGAATCTTCCACTTTTTATGTTTATTCTCTCTAAAACTCTTGTTAGGCATCACTTTGATGACAAAAGACTTGATAATAACTCGATAATCCAAGTTCTTGACGGCCTCTAGGTTAAAAAGATGTTGAATATCATACCATGCAACTATGAATTAAGAGAAAAGAAAAGAAAATCATTCCAGTTGGGAAACAATGTGATCGCATGGATCATGGAGTTTAGCCTTAGGAGGCCTGTAAGAGACCCATGCGCTCACATTGTTATACATCCGAGCAGTCGTATGTGTATTTTTCATAACATTCTCTCCCATTGTCCGATTGTGGCGAATCAAAAGTGCCCTAGAAAGCTAAATCAAAAGGATATAATTCTTCTTGAAATATCATTTTTCCAATTCGAACATTTACTATAAGAAAATTTGATTCCAATTTGAGGGTGAAAATCTAGAGCATAACTTGTTCGTTTAGAAATTGAAGTCTTAGAATACTTTGTTGACATTTCACCATTTTTAACCTTTTTTTTGTCCAATTGACCCCTAGTACTCTCGAATATTTATCGTGAGATCAGACACAACTTATGAGTGTTTACAATTTAGTTCTCGAACTTTAGATCTCTTGCAATTGAGCCATTTTCCCATAATTTTTCTCCAATTCAGCCATTTTCATCGATATTTACCTAACAAGCACAATTTACATAAAATTAAGCCATAATTCATCAAACTATCCAATATATACTAATTTAATGATCTAAATAAGTGTGAAAAATACACTTATCAAACATTTCCAAACTTGAATATTTGTTTGTCCTTAAATAAATTATAGCTTAACTCAACAAAAAATTGGTTTGATAGTATGTTGTTGGTTTTAGGATTGAAATTTTTGTGTCAACATAAAGAATAGCTTCAAAATCACATAGAAGAGTCGACATCTACTTATTCAAGGCAAAACTTGAAACATGCGTGTGAAAACTCATGTAGAACATCATAAATTAATGCTTGGTTCAATATCATTTCACTCATTTATCAAGGTGTGAATCTAGGCTAAATTTTAGATGATCCTAATCCTCATCCTCATCCTCTCTAACTTGGATAGATATCACGAGTAACAAGTTAACACTTCAACTAATAAAGATTCTCTTGTATTTTGACCTCTTCGACCTCTAAAACTCAATTAAGCTAATTATCTCTCATTAAACGTTTAGTCCTTTCAAATAAGTATTTGGGGTTTAATCAAAGTATTTAGCACATCTTTTGTTTTATGCACTTGTCTTGTCTTGTCTTTTTTTTTTCTTTTTTTTTTCAATTATGTTGTGCATATTCTGTTTCATGAACTAGCTTGATTCCTTTTTGATTTTTTTTTTCGATTTTCAGTAAGTGTCATCGTTGGGATCTTTTAGTATATCTTTGCAACATGAGATTTTTTTTCCTTTTCACATTATGATTAGTGTAATGCTCAATATTAAACATATGTTCTTACCTAATATTCATCTTATTGGCTATTGACAATCGACAAAACAGTTTCAAACATGAAATCCCTATTTATATCAATGTTTCCCCACTCTAGTTCAACCATCTCCAAAGTATTCTAAAAATGGTTTAGGGATGTATGCAATAATGGTTTTTCTCAGGTTTGGCTACTATATTCAACATATCTCATCATATGAACCAAAACACTCATTCATGATGGACAACGAAAAAGTCTCATGCACGAGTTAAGATGAAGTTTTACCTAAATAAGCATCAATCAACTCAACATTAGATTTCTCAACCATTCTTTAACATATAATTTCAATATGTACATCATTGCTGGTAAGGCCATCAACCTAAACAAGCACAAAAGTAGTAATCGACAATAATATCCCACCTCCAAACTTAAAACGTGCATTACCCTCAATTTTAAAAAAAAATATATGACTCTAAGTATGCGAAAAAGAAAGGCAAATAGGCAAAACTGAATGCTTCTCTAGTCAAGCCGAAGGTGGTGGCAGAAATGGCATGAAAGTGTATGAGCTAGATGGTCCATTTGTTCTTGTTCATCTCCCTGTCTAGTGTTGGTTTGAATGTTCCTAAATGTCATATCCTTGCAAAATGAATAAAATTCAAACATTAGAATAGGGATATGACAACGAGACGAGTATGGAATGGTTCAGCCATTCCCACCTCGTTTCATCGGATATTTTTCTTACTTTATCCCATCCCCATATATGTTTAAAGCGGGACGGGTGGGTTTGGGACGGGATAGAGGCGGGGCGGGGCGGGTCTTCTACTCCATTTATTATTATTTATATATTTTATTGTTTGCTTTTATTTTTTTATGTCTTTACTTAGTAAATATTATTATTTTTTTTACCAATTTGTTAGAAACAATTTATGTTCACTTTAAAAAATATAATAAATCTATTATTTTTGTTTGATAAAAAACTTAAATTTAAAATTAACTTTAAATGGGATGGGTAGAGGGACAGAGGCTATGATTTTTGTACTCACCCCGTACCCTCTTCGGGGCTATGACCCTCGCCTCGTCCCCGCATCGTTTACCTAATTAGGCGGGTAATCCCCGCCCAGTTCGGGGGCAGGGCCACATGAGCTTCTGGTTGAACGAGTTTTTTTTGCTATTTCTACGTTAGAAACCAAATAACCTATAACAGTTAATAATAAGCTAAAATACCTCATAACCAACAAGAAAATCAAGGGATGAAGGGAAAAATGGAATAGGGAATTGCGGCAAGTTACGACTGTAGGTTACGACCGTAAGTTATCGTTCACATTTTTCTTCTTTCTTTTTTTCATTTATTGATCATGACACCTAAACAAAAATAAAACATCACTTATCATATTATCTAGAAAGTGTAATAAATAAAAAGGAAAAAGATTGGGTTACCTTCCAATAAGTGCTTGTTTATAGTTAGCAGCTTGACTTTGTTGTTTTGGATACTCATGGTGGCTTGAAAAATTGATTTTCAGCCTTGCAACAATTGGACTTGTAGATATTTTCAGCCTCATCATTCAACATCCAACGCAGAAGTTCACATATTGATCATTTATCGTCCCAACTAGTCCACCAACACCTTTCTTATAGCAATAACTTGCATAGTCATCCTTGTTTTGTCTTCAATCTTCTTGCACTCCTCGAGATAGGATGATTGCTAGATTGAAGTGTTCGTGGTAAATCTTTGTTGCTTGTCTTTCATCCTTAAAATCATCTTACACATTTCAAAATTCAACAAAGCATGACCAATTGCTGAAATGATCTTCCTAAGATCGCTGGCATGTCTCGATAGAATTATAAAGTTAGCTGGATAGATAAAATATCTAGGTTTGATGAGCTTGTCTTCAACTACTCCATAGAGATGCTTGATCTCAGCCAGATATAAAGTTATAGATGTCTCATGTGGCTCCCTTAATCCTAATTTCTTGTAAATTTTCAATGGCATCAAGTTAATACTTGCTTCAAAGTCAAGTAAACCATTATTGTTATTTGAATATCCTATAAAATCAAGTAGAATGAAACTTCCATGGCATTTTAGCTTAGGTGGAAGCTTATGTTGGTTGATTACTCCACATTCTTTAGATAATACAATTGTTTCATGTTCAAATAGTTTACTCGTCTTAATTAACATATCTTTCAATAACTTGGAGTAGTTCGAAATCTTTAGGATCGTGTTAATGAAATGAATATTGATTTGAAGTTTTCTAAGGGCATCAAAGATTTTTCAAACTGTCTCTCCAGTATGTTGTTCTACAACGTTTGAAAAAATGGGACTGAAGTTGTAAGTATGTTGACAGGAACAGTTACCTTAACCAATGGGATGAATGTTTGAATGCTCTTGCTAATTCATCTTTGCTGTCTACTTGTTCCTTGTCCATGGTAGGCACCTGATTACTCTCAGTCTCTTTTCTTCTTGTGCTGATTTTTGGCAACTGAACACCACTCCTTGTTGTGATGGCCTGAGCTTGTTTCTCGTGTATACCTTTATAGCCTTTAAGAGAATGAAACAGGCAGTATATAAGCTTGAATAAGGGTGGAAGGCTTGATCGATGGTGTCACCATAATTGCATACTCTACAATATCAATTGCTAGCACCTGTTCTTATGGGTTCATTTTTGTGTTGCTTGACAAGGTAACATGTGATCTGTTGGACAAAGTAGCTGCTATCTGCGCTACCTGAGTTTCCGAATTTTGGATAGAGGCATGCTGATTCTGGATTGCAATCTCAGTCTTTTTGATGTACTTGACAAGTAGATCTTCCAAAGATAACCTATTTTCTTATTGTTGCTGAATCCTACTAGGTTACTTTGAACTCGATTTCCTTGACCCCGTGATTATTAGCTCATGAGATGTTCAGATGATTTTTAAACTAAGCTTATATGTGTTGGAATATGGGCTATTCTATAGCTTTAGTGAATTGACTCCTACAAACTGAACTATATGAGTTGAAGCTAAGAAGAAATTTACAGTGGTATGATCTATCCCTCAACCTGTGTAAATTGGTGTTGATTAGTGTACCATATCGAGAGACTGAGATAAGTTGTCCAGTTTCATTATTAACACTTTCATCTATGCTGTTAGTGCTGTCACTGCATCAATAGTATGGACACTTTTACATTTCTTAGGAAAATTCTGATAGATTGATTTCCCACAATCCTCTCATATAATTCATAAGCATCATCAATGTCCATCTTCATCACTGAACAACTCACTGAAGCATCTACCATATTACGATACTCTGGGCGTAGACCATGGTAAAAGATGTATAGTTGTACTTGCTTAGGAATGTCAAGATTAGGACACTTTATAAATAAGTCTTTAAACCTCTCCCATGCCTCTGGATACTCTCGAGGTTCTTCTGTTTAAAGTTGTTGACTTCATTCCAAATTTGATGGCCTCGAGATGGTGTGAAGAACTTCATGTTGAATTTCTATACCATATCATTCCACGACATGATATTCCTTATAAGTAAGGAGCATAGTAATTATCTTGCACCATCCTTCAAGGTGTGAGAGAATAAACACAATTGAAAGGCGTTAGCTGATATCTCCTCGTGGCTGATGACTTTACATAACATAAAAACATTTGCATATGCTCATGTGGATTCTCTGTAGATTTATCAAAGAATCTGTTGTACTAATGATTCTGAAAAATTTTAATGACATCCGATCGAAGATGGAAGTTAACACGTCCAAAAGGAGGGTAGATGATAGTAGATTGCATAAGTGCAGACACTAGATTCATATAGTCTTCGACTAATATTGGGCCCTCGTTGTTGATAATTCTCTATTGCACTGGTTGTACCAGTTCCTGAACCTAATTCTGATTCTGATTTTCGGCCATTTCCTTCGCTTAGCTTTTTTCTCTTCTATGATGTTTGAATATTTTTTGATCTTGAGATTTATTAGAACTGTCTCGATCTCATCATAATCTTACATTCTTTGTTAACTGCCTGAAAGAAATAAAATACAAGAAAATGAGGTAGGGTGATGAACAACCTAAAACGAAAAGAAATATGAACTAATAAACTACAATTAATTGAATTATTCCCCGACAACGACATCAAAAACTTGTTAGGATAAAACCCGCAAGCGTGAGAATAAGTAGTCCTATGTTGTTTAATCTTCATTTCCTAGATAAACCAAACATATCCTAAGCACGATCCGATCCTATTCCTAACCCAAATTTATATGCAAAAGAATGCATTCAACTACACGATTATCTAACATGATCTCAAACACCACAAATGTTATTGTAAGTCTACCAATATAAGCAACAAGTTATATAATTGGTAGCTAGCAATCAAACAACACAATAAGCATGCATAACTACTCACAAACACAAAAAAATCACTAAAATACTTAATCTTCAAATTAGAAAAACATAGCCAATGGTTTCATTATTCATCTAATACAATAGAGAAGTTAGCATAACATGTTTGTATCTAAAGTACACAAAAGGTTAAGAAAATACATTACCCAAATCAAAGAATAGAGGTAGAAGCTCGATGAATCAACTTATTGAACTTTTCTTTCAACTTAAGCCTTGAGCCTTGCATCTTCCACTTGTGTTTATTCTCTCTAAAACTCTTATTAGGCGTCACTTTGATGATGAAAGGCTCAATAATAACTTGATAATACATATTCCAGACGACCTCTAGGTTAAAAGATGTTGAAGATACCATACCATATAAAGATGAATTAAAAGAAAATGAAAGAAAATCTTTCCAAGTGGAAAATTGTACGATTGCATGGTCCATGGATCTTAGGCTCAAAAGGTTTGCAGGTGACCTTTGTGCTCGCACGGAATTTATACGATGAATTGCCTGGTTTTGGCTCTGAGCAATTGTAAATAGTTTTTTCCATAACTTTCTCTTTCGATGCCTGATTAAGGCGATTCAAAGTGACAGAAAGTAAATTCAACAGGATACAATTCTTCTAGATATGTAATTTCTCCAATTCAAAAATTTATTATGAGAAAAAATGGTTCTAATCTTAGGCTGAAAAGTTGAAGCATAACTTGTTTGACTAAATATTAAAGTGTGAGGATACTTTGACTATATTTTATCCCTTTGACTTTTTTCTTTTCCAATTGATCCCTAGAACTCTCAAATCTTCATCGTGAGGTTTGACACAACTTTTGAGTATTTGCACTTTAGTTCTCGAACTTTGGATCTTTAAAAATTGAGCAATTTTTATCATTTTCTCCAATTCCATCAATTTCATCTTTACATAACAAGCACAATATACATAGAATTAAACCATAATTCATCAAAATATTCAATAAACACTTTAACATAAAGACTTAAATAAATGTGGAAAACACACTTATCACCTCCCACTAATTTGAATGACAAGAGAGAAAGATAGAAATTAACAATAAAATTTCAATTTCAGCTCTTTTTATATTGATGAAATTGTAAAACACAATATGTACAAAAAAATTGTAACCAAAAATATGATTTTATGATTTTGAAGGTACTTTTAAAGTGATCTTGTAGCTGATACAAGAGAGTGATATGATTAAAAATTACTTGTATATCCATATTGTTCAACGTTGTATCCTATATATATATATATATATTTTTTAATAACATTCAATATCTTAAAAATAACAATCCCAAATACCTGAGCCCACTCGTAGGATATCTCTACTCTTATCCTGAAGGGCTGCAAGTGTTATACATACACCATTTTCATACATTACGACCTATTGATCTATAATTTGACAAGATTTTATGGCGTTGACCTCCAAATTTGTTGGGACCCAGCTCTTAATAGATCATGGCTCCTCTCCTATCAACTTGTATGTTACCTGCACGTTTGAATGCACAAGACTATAGCTCAAGCAGGATGCTATAGTCTCGTGCATTCTGATGCTTAAATTAGATGAAGAAGGATATATTTGGGAAATGAAGAGATATAATAGACGAAAATATGAGTGCTCGGTTTAAGAGATAATTACCAAGATTGAAATTCATTAATTAATATTACCTTTGGATGTTACTAGTTGTGATTATTTGTAGCCAAGAGAGATGAGACGAGGCCTATTCAATGCTTGGCACGTAGCCTCATCCAATTGGCCTACTAATCAAGCTCAATTGTGTCAATCCATAGCTGTCATAGACATGTGGTCTTCCTACATGAATTGAGGTTGAAAAGTTGTTAGCTAAATGGGCGGCGTTGCTATAGGGCTATTACATCAATAATTCAAGTGTATTGCGTACAACTTGGCCAAGGCGAGGCATGTGGAAGAGGCCTATTTAATTAGATGCCCCTCATCACGAAAGAAAAATGCCCATGTTGTGGCAATTCCACTGAGAAGGTAATGTTACTCCTACAACATGTCCTTGTGCAATGCTCAAGGCTTTTGGCTGAGTAGGAAGAGCTATTGCCTAACTCATAGTTTATAAACTGTAATAAGTAATTTCAAAGATACTTAGGCCACCAAGTCCTCATTGTCTTCTTGCTTTTTCTTCTTCAAAAGTCGACATTTGAGATGTTCCAATTTGCCACAATGAAAGCAAGCCCTTTCCTTTTCTTGGAGTCATCGTTTGAGTCACTTAATCTTTTTGTCATTTTCACAGGTTTGTTGCTTTGCATCATCTCCTCCTCCACCACATGAATCCCAGAATATTGATCAATATGTTCATCAAAATTATTCATTCCAAAATCCTCCTCATTGAGTCACTTAGGGTGTGTTTGATCTACATTATTTTTGAAAGAATGTATTATGGAATTTTTCAGATATATTCTATGAATATGTTTGAGCCACATTATTTTGAAAGAATGTATTCTGGAATAGTAGATTGATGGAGAATGTGTGGTTGAAAAAGAAAGAAAAGTTATTGATGTGATAGAAAATATTATTTTATTGAAGAATGTGTGGTTGAAAATGAGTAGAAGAATGAAAATGAAAATTTTAATGTGTACCAAACAGAGGCTTAATCTTTTTGTCATTTTCACAGGTTTGTTGCTTTGCATCATTTTCCTCCTCCTCCACCACATGAATCCCAGAAGATTGATCAATATGTTCATCAAAATTATTCATTCCCAAATCCTCCACAGTCTAGAGATGACAATCCAATTCTTTAATGGAAATATCGTCCGTTGATGTTTAAGATTTATTGTAGTCTTTCCATGTAAGTAGAGTTGAACAATTATTAATGATGCCACAAGGTGACACGTACTCTGCCTTCATGGTGGAATCATTCATACAAGATTGCTTGGTACTTCTCTAAACAACTTCACCACCACCCAATGTGAACACCGATCATGATGTGGACTTGCAAGATTTCCAATCAACTTGAAAATCAGAATCAACATAAACCGTAAAGACCAAATCTAGAGATTCGTAAAATAGCATATAATATCTAGTTCTACAAATATATTTGAGTATATGCTTAGTAGGATTTTAGTATTGAGGTCCTGAGTTCGATTCATATCTGCTAACAATCCAAATAGTACAACAAATGTTTATTCGTGTGCAAAACATTGCATACATGAGGCTTCCTACAGCTAAGGCATAAGGAACCTTCATTTATTCTACTTCCTTCAGTGTGGTAAGTGAATTCCATGCCTGAAAGGCATTTAATATTTTTTAGAATTTTGCATAGCAAACCTCACCAATATTTTTTCAATATATGAAGCTTAGGGAAGAGCAATTCTCATTTCCTTCCTATCCTAAAGGATCTAAATTCCTACAACATAATTGGCATCTCCCAAGTCATTCATGTCAAATTGTTGTGCCAACCAATAATTAATTGACTTCAGTGCTCCCGCACCATGATGACTTCAGTGCCAACCAATAATTAATTGACTAGAATGTAATCGACGTAGAACATGAGAAAAGTCATCATGTTGTCTTTAATTAGCTTATAAATATAAGGTTCATCAAGATTCTAGTGAAATCCTCAAGTCTTGATGGTTTAATGAAACCTAATCTTCCGCGACCTAGATCTTTGCTTGAGTCCATAAATGGAGTTTTTCAGTTTACATTCTTTATACTCTTAACCCTTTTGGATAAATTCGTTTGGTTACATCATATAGATGCTTTCGTGAAGATTACCTTTAAGAAATACAGTCTTGAGGTTCATTTGACACTTCTTATAATAAAAAAGAGCTGCAATGTATAAAAAGATTCTTATAGATTTAAGCATGACCACATATGAGAAGGGCTCCTCGTTGATTCATTCTCATTGAGTAGAGTTCAGTCTAGCGTTAAAGGTTTCCACCATTCCATATGTGCCTCTTTTTTTTCATATAGACCTATTTACACCCTACTGGTTTTACCTCATTAGCCATATCTATAAGATCCAAGACCAAATTAGTGTACATAGATTTCATTTTTGAATCAATGACACGCCTCCAATGGTCAGCATCAATCTCTTCCGTAACTTTCACATGCTAAATGGGATTCTCCTCGCTCTCTATGGAGACTGCCTCCAAAAATACTCCATAGAGAAAGTATGTGAATCATATTCGAGTGGCTCTCCCACTATGTCTAAGCGGTGGAGGTTCTTGGTTGAATGGAAGTTGTGATTATTCTCTAACGACTTCACATGTATCATGTCCCTACACTTTTAATACCATGTAATGACTGAATATTTAGGAATTGATCTCTTGTCACCGCTAGTGTTGGCAAGGTAGTGGTTATGGCAGGTGAGACCTCTATTTGTCTCCCATATGCATAGACACCATTGGAAAATGTGGCGTATATTCCTCTTGAATATGTTCAGCACAGATATATAAGCTGATAAAGTGGAACATTTCTCCTCATTTCACCCAAAAGAACTTTATTCTTAGATTCAATTCTTATCTATACTTGTCCTAAAAGAAGGTTTCTTTTCTACTCACAAATACCTTTGGTTCCGATGACTCCCATAGTAATATCCTCTTGGCCCTTTAGGATATCCCACAAAGATGCATACTTGTGATCTCAATTCCATCTTATCTATCTTTCCTTTAGATACATATATGAGACATCGTCGTATTCGAATATGTCTTATGAGGATATATTCAATTGAGACTTTTAAAAACATTTTGGAAATTAAAAGGTTTGGAGATATTCAATGTAAACTTTTTAAGACCCTCTAAAAGTGTTGGTGTATTTAATAGAGACTTTTATAGATTTTATAAAAGTTTTAAAAGTCATGGTGCATTTAATTAAAAAATTTTAAAAGTCTCTATAAATATTGAGATATTCAAAATATTTGTTACTAGAAGTTTCTAAGGTACTAACTTTTAAGCTGACTTTCACCAAAAAATAAAAAATAAATCAAATCCTAATGTATATATATATTTTGCTCTTTCAACATTTCTCTCTTTTTTCTTATATGAACATTAAAACTATGATTAATAAAAAATAAAAATTATCGGTTATATTTGTTACTATTTTTTCTTTTATTCCCTCTCTTTTATTATTTATCTGCATCTAGAAAAAAAAATTGTAACTAAAAATTATTATAACTTTTTTTTTCATCCAATTTTTGTGAAAAATATCAATTTGTATTAAATTTTATGAGATTTGTATAAAAAAGACTATTTTATAATTAAATGTAAATTTATTGATTATTATTTACTTTTTAGAGGTATGACATTGATAATACGAAACATTACATATTTTTTATTTTTTATTAAAGAATAATGAAAATAAAATGTATATTTTTTGTATTTTGAATATTTATTTATTTAATTAAGGTGACTTAGGGTATGTTTGATGGATATTATTGAGAAAAAAATGTATTTTAAATAGTGATATGATGTGAAATATATGGTTAAAAAGTAATGAAAAACTATTGATGTGATGAAAAATATTATTTTGCTGAAAAATGTGTGGTTGAAAATGAGTTTTGAAAGAATATATTTTTAGATAATGTTTGTCAAACAGGGGCTTAATCTTTTTATTCTTTTAAAAATATATTTTATTACATGCGGAGGAAAGATAATTGTTGTTGAATACTACCTCATATGTCAGTTGCACAAGACCCACCTAAATTCGATTTCGAATGAGAGTCTTCAAAAGTTTTATGAATTCTATAAAAGTCTATAATTTTTTTTTAAATAAAATTCTATAAATGTCTGAAAAAGACTTTCATTAATTTTATATAAATCTTTAAAATGATAGCCCAAGAATGACTAATCGTTAGGCTTAATTAATTTTTAATTTTTCTTTTCAGACATTAATCTTAAATCAAACAAGCTAAGAAGTTGATTAAGCAAATAATAAACTTAACCAAAATAACGATAAGTAAATGAGAAAAGAAGATACAAACGATATAATTGTAGAAGTTCGATCTGGAACCATTATGTCCTCCGTTAAGAAGCTTCCCATCATGAGCAAGACCTTTTCACTATATTGATTGACTTATGGTAGAATTACAATGCTTCAATGGCTTACAAACAAGGAATACAGATACTTATACGATATTGAACTTTCAAGGGACCTCAATATGATGCAAAAGTTTAAAGAAATGATTTTATAATGAAACTTCTAAATAATACAAATGAATTAAGTATAAAGAGAGACTATCACCTCAATAAATAGCAATGAATAATAGCTCAAGGGTTAGGTAAGAAACTTTAATGAATATGATAATTAAAATTTTGATTTAATTATCAAAATTTTTTATTATGAAGATGAAGAAATAAGTGCAATATAAGTTCAATTATTTTCTCAAAATATTTCCCTCTTTTAATACATTTGAAAGACCTTGCAAAAATAGAAACTATTTATAGAGAACTATTCACAAACACTTTATGCAAGTGATGATGAAAATAAATTTTAGTGCATAAAATATTTCCCGAGCTTTAATTATTCATTGTTGAAGATCAAAGTATTTGGAGCTTTACATTTGATCTAAAAAGTTTAGTTTTTTTAATCTTTATTTGAAGATTTGCTCTTAGACTCTTGTTTTGATATTTCTTAAACGTTTGGCTTCTAAGATCTTGTCCCAAAAGATTTCTCTTAAATGCTTGACTTCGATCTTGACTTTCATTATGAGTCCGATTGGTAATAATAGTCTTGATTATGATCATCTGACGACGATAGATCGATTTGTCAATGGATACTTTGAAGACTATAATTACTTTAATTCAGTTGTTTGTAAATAAGATAAATTTTTTTTTATGATTAAAATATTAAGGTTAAAGTCAACAATAGGTCAACAATTTTCACTTTTTTTTTATTATGACAAACAAGATGATTTGCAAAGTAATATCAACAATTAATAATATGAATATTTCAAATTTAACATATATTACAAATCAATTGTCATCCATTTAAAAATATATCAAATATCAACTCTTTCTTCTCTCATTTTTTCAACTTTTGGATAAGCAAAAAGATAACGCATATTGAAACTTTAAATCAACATTAGGAAGGAATAATATTTTCCTTCAATAAAACACAAAATGTCAATATATGCAGGTCGAAACAAGAGATTAATCATCACATTCATAGAAAAATACTTATCTAGGCACACGTGATGAAATTTCAAAAGCATATCCATGTTTAAGGACCATAAATACACAAGGTAACTACAAAATGTTAAGGACATCGAGAAATAAATCTAGTAAATCTAGGAAGAAAAGAGGTTGAAGAAATGAAGATTTTAAAGCCTTTAAATTCAAAAATCACGAATTACTGATCGATATGTCTGCAGCTTCAGTTGACCGACATAATAATCAATGTCAGTTCTGAACTTTTGGTCAACCATTTCTGATTGATGGTGGTCATTTGACCCCCTTTTTCTTCTTTTTGTTTTAAAAGATATATGGAAATGTGAATTTCAATGTGTTAAGTAAATTTCATTCAATGATGCACGTAGAAACAATTATAAAAGCAATTATCATTAAAACAATTTAGCCACATACGTCAATTTCATCAATAATGCCCAAACCTCTTTGAATATATGAAAATCTATCAAGTGTTTGGTTTAATGAGAAGATTTTCTGCATTAACAAATTCTAGTGCGATATCTCCCTTTTATACATAATCTCTTAAAAAGTGATGACTAATCTATATATGTTTATTTCAAGAATGCAAGATAGGATTTGTTTTGATAAGTTTATGGCACCACTTTATCACACATGATAGGTATATATTTGTAAAATAAATGATAATTACTTAGTATTTGCTTCATCCATAAAATTTTTGCACAACAACATATTGCCAAAAATATATTCGACTCCGATGGTAGATAATGCAACAGTATTTTGTTTCTTACTAAACCATGATATAAGTGAAAAGTATAAAAAGAGATAAGTTTCGCTAGTGCTCTTTCGATTAATTATGCAACCAGCCCAATTGGTATCCGAGTATCTAAGTAAGTCAATATGAGTACTCTTAAAATACCAAAGACCTACTGACTTAGTGCTACTAAGATATCTAAAGATTCGTTTTACGGTACAAAGGTGTGATTCTTTAGGATTGGATTAAAATCTAGCATAGAAGCACACACTAATTATAATATTGGGTCTACTTGAGGTTAAGTAAAGAATAGATCCAATCATACCTCAATATTTAGTTATGTCTACGGAAGTACCTTAATCATCTTTGCCCAATATAATTATTGAGCTCATTGGAATGTTCATTAATTTCAACCCCTCAACTTTAAATTTTTTGAACACGTCCATGATGTACTTAGTTTATTAATCAATATTCTATCATTAGTTTGTTTGATTTGGAGTCAAAGGAAGAAACTGAATTATCTCATCATGCTCATTTCAAACTCTTTTCTCAGACTATTAGAAAATTACTCATAAAGAGAAATATTAGTGGCACCAAAAATAATATCATCAACATAAATTTGTATAATAATCATATAATTCTTTTTGAATTTGATAAAAAGCGTAGTATTCGCTTTTCTCATTGAAAAACTATTTGAAATTAAAAAAAAAAAAAAAACTTGCTCATTCTTTCATACTATGCGCTAGGAGCTTGTTTAAACTATAAAGAGTTTTTTTTTTTCTAAAGTTGAAAATATTATTCGGATACTTAAGATTTTTGAAATCGGGGAGGTGCTTTACAAATATTTCTTTTTGAATTAAATCATTTAAAAATGCACTTTTGACATCCAATTAGTAAAGAGTAAATTATTTATGAAGCAAAAGCAAAAAGCATATAAATGGATTCTAATCTAGTGATCGGTTCAAATGTTTCTTCAAAAACTATGTTTTTTTTTATTGTAACCTTGGACCACTAATATAGTTCCTAATAATTCCATTTTCATCTTATTTATTTTTATAAAAACAATTTTGTACCAATAACAGTTTAATCACTTGGTGTAACAACTAAATCTGAAACATGATTTCTTTCAAATTGAATTAGTTTTTCTTGCATTGTTAGAATCCAAAATTTACCAAACTCGATTTCTTTGAAATTCTTTGGTTCAATTTGTGAAATGAAAGCACAATTATTAAAGTAATTTCTAGTGGAATTTCGTTCGAGTACTTACACCTTTGTATTGATCACCAACGATAAGTTATTTTGGATGAGTGGGAACAAACCTCCATTCTTTAGGAAAATGTGGATCACTTTGTGGTTTGGGAGATATACATTTGTTTCTTTCTCATGTTGATCTTCAATATTTTTGGGATCTTACTTGTTTTGATTTTAAATGTTCATTTGCTCAAAAGAGATCTCCAAACCTACATCATTTTCATAACATTTCTCTTAATCTAGAGGATTGGCTTCATTAAATATTACATGCTTGGATTCTTCAACAACTGAAGTTCTTTTGTTGAATACTTGGTAAGCTTTGCTAATGGATGAGTAACCGAGAAAAATTCCAATATTGGACTTTGAATCAATTTTTGCCAAATTTTCTTTAGTATTTAAGATAAAACATTTACAATCAAACACTTTACCAATTTTGGGAACTCCATTTTTCCAAAATTTATATGGAGTTTTTATTTTCTTTTGACTAACCAAGGCTTTGGTTAAAATATATCAAGCGGTGGTAGGGATTCATCAAAAAAATATTCTGGTAGACTATTTTTATTTAGCATGGTTTTAGCCATTTTTTGAAATGTGCGATTCTTTCATTCTACTACACCATTTTGTTGAATTCTGGGAGTCGGGAAATTATGTTCATAGCCATTGTCATTTCAAAATTTATCAAGTACAATATTGTGAAATTCTCGACCATGATCACTCCTAATGGTAGGAATAGTGTAACCCTTTTCATTTTGAACCTTTTTACAAAAATGTTTAAATACATTCAAAATTTCATCTTTAAGTTTACAAAATTGGACCCAAGAAAATCAAGAAAAGTCGTCAATAATGACAAAAGCATAATGTTTGACACTTAGGTTTACGATTCTAGATGGTCCAAAATGATTAAGGTGGAAAATTTATAAAGGACTTGTAGTTGATGAATGTTGCTTCAATTTCAAAGAGGTCTTCACTTATTTTTCAAATTGACACGCATAAAAAATTTCACCCTTTTCAAATTTCAAATTTGGCAATCTTTTAACAAAATAATTTTTGAAATTTTTTTAGAATAGGTCCATACAAACATGACCTAATCTTCTATGACACAACCAAGTGTCATCTTTTAAACTTTGATGAATATTTTTCTTCAAATTTAATATTTATGTACTTCGGCTTCCAATAAATATCACTTCTTTTGATGTATCATGCTCAATAAGGATTTGGAAGAATTAAATTTGATATGATAACTTTTATCATATCATCATGGAAGATCTTGCATTCATTAGTACACTTTGGCCATTAGAAAGATCAAGTAGGAAGAAAGCTTCTAGAATGTATGAAGTTGACTCATTGACATCGATAGCAACATAGTTGTCAGTATTAGCTTATAAAGTAGATCAGATGAATGCAGTTCAAGCAGCCGGACCAAAATGTAAGCATTGAAGGGGAACCATGAGAGAGGATTGTAATGTGGGAAGACATTTTGCTCAATCAGCTGAGGATGTAAATTACATGCAGAATTTCTAGTGCTACAAAATAATCCCTACTCCAATTCATATAATCTAGGTTGGAAAATTCCAAAATGCACCACTCGATTTTTAGCAGTCAGAAAAGAAGCCTCCAAGGAAAGAAGCGTTTAGCATATTGGCTTCATTATCAACTGAAATAATGACCTGAATAACTGAAGTGTCAACTAAGTTCATGTAACAGACTGAGAAAAGCTTTCAAGTTCAAAGGGATGCTTTTCTAAATTTGAAAAATTAGAGGGCAAATAGTAAAAGCACTTTTAGAAAGACAGCTAAGGACCCTGACAAGTGCAACTATGACAAATTCGAAATAGCAGACAATAGCAGTGAGAGTTGTGGAGAACAAGCAAATTGAGATAATCACTACACGATGTGGTGTTCAACTTCCAGAAATTACAATTAAGAGACATGAATTAGTAAATAAAAAAAGTATCATCCATAGATGAGGATCACATGGTTCAATGAAAAATTAACAAAAATAACTCTAAATCAGAAGTTTGACAGTCCACAGATTAAGACAACCTTTCCTTATCAGAACTTATATACCTCATATCCCTTTTCCACGGAGATTGAAGAAAAGAAAGATGGAAAAACAATTTAAGAAGTATATGGACATGTTAAAGAAGCTCTACATCAACATACCAATCATCAATGCAATCAGACACATCCCAATTTATGCAAAATTCTTGAAAGACATGATATTAAAGAAAAGAAAGCTTTCCAGAATTTGAAGAAGTCACATTAACAGAGAAGAGTAGTGCAAGTTAAAAAAAAAAAATTGCTCCCCACTTTGCCTATTTTTTCTTTTCATACTTTATGTAATACATGTTCAAGTGTTAAATTAATACATTTATCTGTAGAGAGGGAATTAGGACTTAGAAAAGTTAAAGCATTAAAGGTTTCACTAGAAGTAGCTGATATAAGTATCAAATATCCAAGAGGCCAGGTTGAAGATGTACACATCAAAGTTAGAAAGTTGATATTCTTAGCCGACTTCCTTGTTCTTGACATAAAAGAAGATCAAAATATCACAATAATCTTGGTTCGCCCTTCCTATCAACCAATCATACTTTGATTGACATAGATAAAGGTGAGTTGACTTTGAGGGTGGAGGATGAACAAGAATTTTTTTTTTTAAAATTAGACAAACCATCCAAGCAACCAAAAAACCTCGAGAAAATCAAATGTATTGATGAAGATGTTCAACACAACACTCAAAAGAGAGAACATAAAGTTAGTGGAATTATTGGTCAAGTCCGAACGGAGAGTTCATGATTTGTAGAGTAAAAAGACGATGCAAGACTAAAAATTGTAAGGAATGCAAGGGCAAAAAATTCCTATTTGAACCAACATGATTCAAGCTGCAAAGTTTAGTTAAATACAATAAATTAAGCGCTTATCGAGAGACAACTCAATTTCTTACCTTTTACTTAATTATGCTTTCAGTATTTGTATTGCATGTAGTTATTAGACAGCATTAGTTGTAAGCACATTTCATTTTAATATATGGGTCATCACTTCTACACTTATCATAGGTAAGAGAATAATTTATTTGAGTAAAAAATAGTAGAAAAATAATGTGGCACTCACTTCAAGGTTCCAATGACATAAAGAATTTGGTTATCATATACACCACGTTTTCCACAAACCTTTACACCACATTTTCCACTAACCTTTATCTCTTATAATTATTTTCTTTCACCCTTGATAGGTACTTGGATATCAAGTAGAAGGAGCTTGGCAATTTGATGAATGGACTGCATTGTTTCAACAAGCTATTTCAAAAATATCAGATATAAAATTTGAGGAGTACTGTTTTCATATTTTCCCCATCTCTTTATATGCTTTAAGATATTGAGGATAATATCTACTTTAAGTTTTGGGGTAAAAAAATTAAGTTTTTACTTTTTGTGTGTTTATCATTATCGCTTTAGTATATATGAGAAAAATACAAAAATATAGAAAAATTTCAAAAAATTATTTTCTTGTTTTATGTTGTTTGGTTGTGTGAGTTTGGTAGCCAGATCAACAATGATGAATATATTTGAGGTTATGCGTTAATTTATAAAATGTGGATGCTTTATATGTTTAGATTAATTGATGCTTAACTATACAAAACTTGGTATTAAATATGCACTTGCATTGAGTCTGACTTTATGTAGTAATAAGTTGATTCATATGCTTGATATATTTAAATAGTAGAATCTAGATTCTATACCCAAACCATACTTCATTCTGCATCCATAGACCAAATTTAGAATAATTTGGAAGTGATTGAATTGTTGTAAAAAGAAATGGATATGAATGGGGATTTCATGTGTGTAAACTCTTGTATGGATTGTCTAAGGCCAATAGACGAAAATTAAATAAAAATCTTAAGTTAGTGATCAATTTTTGAGAATGAATGTTTAATAAGGAGTATTACACTAATCAAAGCGGAAAAAAAAAAACACAGAAAAGAGAAAAAAAAAAAGAAAAAAAGAAGCTGTATCATTGTGAAACGTTTATTCGTAGCCTTTATGATTCGAGTGACTAAGCATGTAATGATATCTAAAAATTTGGTTCCCTATAGTCATTTGACTTGAGAGTCATTGACTTGAAACTCGCTACAATAGTCATTTAGAAAACTTAATGGAGAGAAGTCAACACATAAGATAAGAAAAAAATTAATAATTATTTATTTATGTGCTACATGCATTGATTAATTCTCAAACACTTTGAGAAAATTAGTTTGTGACAAGGGATTATTCAGTTAGTTGAGTCTTGGATGTTGAAATAATCAAAATTTGAAGAATCCTTATTTGTTGAATTTTTTACTTGCAATTAGTGAAATTCATCTTAACTATAGAAGGTGAGGAGTTGATATAAATATTCTATTTTAAAATACACGATGGGAAAAGAGTGAAAAAGAATAAGTTTGGGGTGTGTGAATCTTATGAGTGGTAAAAGGAAAAATATGACCATTGATGGTCGGGAATTGAAACAATTTGTTAATTTATGATGTTTAACTTAATTCTTTATACATACCACACATCTGTTTTACATTGAATAAATGGATATTCATTTTGGTATGTAACCTTGAAGTTGTTTATATATTTAATAAAATAATTCCAATCATGATACAAAATGACGGTACTATCGGTGTAGTCTCGACTTTGGAGAATACCATAGAAAACTAGGAGATTCGGATCATCAAGTTCTTGGAATAAAAACCAGAAAGCTCGTTATTCAAAATCTTGGAAGTTCGTAATTCAGAATTAATTCAAAAATTGACCATCAAGTTTAGGTAAAAATTCGAATAATTTGTTCTTGATATAACATAACGTGAACATTTAAACCATCTTATTTATTGAATTAAAGAATTTTTTTAAATTCTGTCTAATTTTGCTTCCGCGTTCCAACATGTACTAAAACCTAATACTACTATAATATGAAGATCATCTAAAACCCCAAAATATTGATTATATCTCTCCATAGAATAAGAAACTGTGACTTATGGCTAATCCGGGACTTCTTACTAAACTTAATATATAATAACGCCTTATGCAATATATCGATTGAATTCAGTAATCATTGATCTCATTTGGATATTCTGTAGGAAGTCCTCGTCATGTTTTTAATTTAAGTATATGGCTTTTATATTGATGATATATTAAGTACCAAAAAAATTACCTTAGCTCTAGGGCAATTGTGATTAATTCGTAGTTGAAAATTCATTATCTAAATGAGCCAATGAATAATCGAAACAATACAGTCATCCTATAGGGAGATAAATAAAAATATTAGCACTAAATATGAACACACTCTTACTATTGTAACTAGTAAGGATGCCGATGGGTTGATTAAAAGAACACACGATCACTCACTTGATATTTTTGCACTGTTTATGCTTTACCGAGTTATAATTTCTAACAAATATAATTAAAGTAGCCCAATTGTCAGTAATAATATTTATCTTTTCTTAATTAAATAGTTAAAAAATAAATATTACCTACCATGTATGACAGTATAATACCTAGAGCGATGTATATGCAATCTACAGACTTGTAATAGAATGACCTTTATTAACAATTTAATTGAAGAAATAAATAAAAGCAATAGTAAATTAAATAGAACAAATTTATGACTCAAAACCTACACTATGATTACAAGTTAATTAAGGGGTAATTAGGCCCACTACCCTTTAAAAACAACAAATTAGAATAATGCTCCTAAAACTAATTAAAATCTTTACTCACGTAATTAATATGCTCAAAACCCCCCAAACCGCAAAACCTAGTTTCACGGGGTGTCTTTCTTCTTGACGCAGAAAGGGACACCGTGCGGCAATAGTCTGCTCCGCTAGACTATCACCGCGCGGCAATAGTCTGCTCCGCTAGACTACTTTCTGCCTACTCTCGGTCGTTTCGGAACGAAAGTAAAATTTGATCACAATTTGTAAATAGCTTGCAACATGAAATTAAAATGCATTGGAAACAACTTGATCATTGATTGCTTGAAAGCTAGAAATTGCAATTCTTGAAAGCAATAAATCACAATGGCTAGTGCAGGGAGCGAACAC
>CAIGRP010025389.1:0-30010 GCA_903798385.1 Fraxinus cuspidata | reverse complement strand
TAGCCTTGGTATACGTGAAGACAAGACGGGCACACGTGAGGCTTTTGTAGTATTTCGATGTATCACTTTTGCAATATTGAAAAATGATGGTGGTGTTATGATGTACTACTTTTATCATTTTGAAATGCATACTATTTATAATGTTTGGAACGATTGATTGTCATTGTCTTAGAATCGGTAAAACCATAAAGGTAAATTTACTATTTTTTTTGTTACAATAAAATATCACTAGTGTTGTTTTGAGTATTTTACCTAGAAAATATAAAAATGATCTTCAGAAATCAAATATTTTTGATTTAATAGCAAATTAGTTTCAAAATATACTTCACATAAATTATTCATATAGAGTTCACAGACGTAACGACACTTGTGCCGTTTTCAAAACAGTAACGACACTTATACTGTTCTTTGTTTCATGTTCATTAAGTAATGAGCATATCTCTTGAATTTTGTAAACGGCATGTCCATCTTACAACTTTAATGAGTTCAGCTTATCAATTATTGGGGCTAGGACGGGTCATGGTTGCATATACTTGTGTTTATAGACAGAACGACACAATTGTCATTTAACGACACTTGTGCCATTCTATTGATTTATTTAATATTTTGCTTCTTTTCCGGCGTAACGAACTTAAGCATGGACCCCTTAACTTAAGAAAGTTAGAAATATTGATTATGTGACAAATAACGGTAGAATTGACATAGATTGTATGATATCCAGTGGTGAAATCACAAGTCATGATTTACATTCGTTAGAAAATATAAGTAATGAGCGTGTCTCTCGAATGTTGTAAATGACATGTCTATCCTGCAACTTTAATGAGTTCAGCATATCAATTATCGGAGCTCGGACGGGTCGTGACTCACTTTTAATGACCTTCAATCTTTCCTCAAAAAATTCCAACCTTAATCCACATCCAAACATCCATATACATATCTTCACTATATAATTAAAATAACTTCAACTCCAACACCCTCAAAATACACCATTCAAATTAGTGAACTTCGACAATCTAAATTTCTACTACGATAATTGCAATTACCGTATTAAGGAATACAAAATAAATATAAGAAAACTCGAATTTATGGCTAAAAGATAAATAGTATGAGAAACAAGTCACTAATTCATTACATTGCATATTTACGATTAATATCAAAACAACAAAGTGACTTTATTGATAAGTTTTATTAGTAAGTTCTTTATCAAGTTATTGATACAATTGTTTATAAAAATGCTAATAGATGAATTTCTTTTTAACCTATTATCTTCAAAATTTCAAATGTCTCAAAAATTCATCAACGTTAAAAGAAAAAAAAATTATACAAATAAACTACGAAATCATAAATTATGCATTTTTTATTTACGTTTTCATGTTATTCCTACACCGATTGAAGCATAAAATCACATTTCAAAATTTAAAAAAAAAAATTGAAGAAAAATATACCTCTTTACTATACCAATTTATAATAAAAAGGTATGAAGAAATATTTTTGTAATCTTGAAATGCACAGGAAATTGAGGTGAAGAAGATGACGTTAGTTTCATATTTAGAGAAAATGGTTTCATAGTGAAACTGAAGAAGAAAGAAGGAGGTGAAAATGAGGGAAGTTGGACAAATATTTTACTATTAGTTGAAGGATAATTTTGTCATTTGGCAATTTAAAATATCTTGAACTTTTTTTTTAGTGTTGATCAAAGGTCATTTCTCCAAAAACTTTATCCAACCTAGCTATTTGGCCAAATTTCCCAATAAATTACTATAAGAAATTTTGTGCTTACGAGTAAATTTATTTTATTGGGAAAATATAAAATTAAAAAAAGTTTGGACAAAAATAAGTTTTTAGATAATTGAATTCAAACAATGCATAATTAGTTAATCAATAACAAACTACAAGCAGATTATAGAAATTGCAATAGTACCAAAAAGAAGTTGGATGTGTTGATAGTGGGTAGTGAGATCTCGTTGACTTTGGGGCAAGAACATTGATATGTGACTTGTCATTGGAAAGCAAGAGGCGATGATCACAGAGTGAGAGCTAGACGGGGAAGGGGATATAAGGGGATTGTCGGAATTAGATATTTGGAATCACCGTTGTTGATGAATATGAAAGGTTGAGAGTTGGATTTTGGTTTGATTTTTCTTTGTTGCCGAGGAGTTTTGAAGTTCGAGTACATTTGAAAGGTACACTATTTTCAATATTTTGAGTGTTTTCATAGAAAGTACTAAAAACATCTAAAATATGTTTTTAGTTTTATGTTATAAATTTAATGTTCTTTCTGAAAATACATTTTAAAAAATACCAAATCAAACAAATTTGTAATGTTTTACAAAATAGAAAGCAAGAAATATTTTGAAAACAGGAAAACTAAATACCTCTTGAGTTTTAATATTTAAGTGAACCAATAATGTGTAAAATCTTAATCAATACTCTAGGAATGTATACATTATTAAATTGTCTCAAAATTTTTAAACTTCAATTTCATGGTTCAATAATGCTGGCATTGAACTCACAAACCAATCTGTACCCCCTTAATTTAAGAGGGAAAACTTATGAAGATGTAATAATCAATTTTTGGGAACGTACAAAGAGGTCACAAGTTCACTCTACCCAAGGTCGCCATCATTACAATCCTTAACACTTGTCTCCTAGATGGATTATGACCGACTTATGGAGACATAGAGACTAGTTGTCAAGTTGATCTTAGCATTAACTACCATCTACACATATAATATCCATGTACATACGAATGTATAGTATATTAAATTATTAAACTTCTCAATTTCATGTTATAGTGATATCGAGATAAAAAATTAGGTTCAAACAAATGCTGAGTTTTACACTTATCATATTGTTCCAATACTATTTTAGACTTGGATTTAAAGCATTACGTCTACTACTTCTTTCAGTATATGTATTTTCTCATCATTTCGTAAATCCACTATCATTAGATTAATAAATTAAAAAATTATAAATATTCGATGAGTAGATAAATTTGTTGATGAGAATATTTTGACCCTGAATTAGGTTTAACACACTTGTTTTGCAGAATCAGTTAATATAATTAGAAAATTAACATAAAGAGTGTTGAACTTGAAGTTGGTGTTTATCTATTTTAAGAGTAATCAGATGATGGTGGGCCCATGTTACCGGTACTTGTAAAAGTTAGCAAGATATTCTGGAATTGGATGATAAATTTTTATTTGAATTATGCTGAGCGTACTTTTCTAAATTTACACAAAAAAATTGTGTGGGAATTCAAAAAGTATTGAACGAAAAAATGCTTTTTTTAAAAAAATGTCCAATCATGTTCCGACACTTGACACAATATCAAAAAAAATGTACATGTAACATGATTGTTTTTATTTTATTTCCCTTTTCTGTAGCATTTTTAGTGGTTGGGGATGGTGTTTTGGGAGGTATGGAAGTAATTATATATTATTAGCTAAAAATATTCACACCATATTTTTTTTTTGTAAGGCATCATTTTTTAATTCGATGAACTGAACATAACCTTAAGTCGATGTTATACTTATGTTTTCAACCTTTTTAATTATATGTATATTGATAATCTTCTATTAATTAGGATATCTTGTTCCCGACGACAATTTCCTTTCAAAAATCCAGTTCGGATAGAATAAAAATACTTATTTGTCTCATATTTTTTAATAGCAAAACACATAAAATTGTGACTAAATGTTTGTCCCTCATTTTAAAGAACACACCATAGTTAATACTTAATTATTTGGTGTGATATTGTGTTGTATAATGTAAAATGATATTTTAAATAATAAATCTTGATATAAAACTAATAAACAAGAGAGAAATATAATAGAAGAAATAGAGAGAGTCAAAACTCAAGTGTAATTTTATTTTAACAATTGATTCATATTATAGGGTTTAAAAGGAGAAATACAATATAAATAAATAGACTTTTTTAGAGTAGATAGGTTTATATAAGTATTTTGATAAAACCAAATATACATGAATAAGTATTTTATAATTTTACAATACTCTTCCTTTTATGACTATTTGTAATATGTGCCTCGCTAAAAGTCTAAATTAACAAAAATACAATGAGAGAAAAATGCCAAACTAAGAAAAAAATAGTATAAATAATAATAAAAAATTGAGAAATAAAATGTCTCATTAAAATCTTGTCAAGAAAATCCAACAAGACAAAAATTGAGCGAAAGAAAAATAGTACAATTATTCTCCCTGAATTTCAATACATGAAAATCCTTGTAACGAGTCACCCGTGCCTTATACATTAGTGTCTTCAATATCACAATTCTGATTAAGTATTTTTCAGTTGTTTGGTATAGCCTTCAAGCAGTATTGTCTTCATACAAGATATTTATATATAATTATTTGACTTTAATAAGTATAATTGTCCATTTAAAAAGATTTTGCTTTTTGTCATGCGTTTTTTATACCATGATTTATGCCGCAAGCGTACGATGTCAAGTTTTATAATATAGTAATGAAGTCAAAGTGTCGAACCCACAAGGATTGTAATTTAATTCTTACTAACTATTATAATTATTTCAGCTTTTCATTTAGAAAAATGAAATCTCAAGTCGATGTTTTTAAAATAATATGAATGTGTGACAATTCAAATGAAAGAAAGCCTATTATAGGAGAGTTATCAATGTGAGAAGGCCTAGGGATTGATTTCTTGTCACTATCAACAATGTTTTCAACTTCTATAGTTACTTCTATCAACTTTTCTTGAATTTATAGGCGAGAACCTTAGGTTAATTCTTTTCCCTCTCTCGAGTGCTAACAAGAACCTATTTCTATATTTTAATTACAATATCTTTATTCCAAATTAACACTATAGAAATTATATGTGCGGGATTCTTAAATGGGATAAACCTCAAATATTTTATATTTTCTCTCGA
The DNA here is from genome assembly GCA_903798385.1 of Fraxinus cuspidata. Taxonomy (NCBI): domain Eukaryota; kingdom Viridiplantae; phylum Streptophyta; class Magnoliopsida; order Lamiales; family Oleaceae; genus Fraxinus; species Fraxinus cuspidata. Next base: position 25,106 of record CAIGRP010025389.1, on the reverse strand, counting down.
ATCAAAAAATGTAGGTTATGTTATTCTTAGACCACGCCTAAATTCTCCTATCTCGAGTACCGAAATTTAAAGCATTAAATCATTCAATTGTTGATTAGCTAATTGAAAGCATTCTGCAAGAATCAACAAAAATAAATTAATGGAAAAATCAAACGAAATAACTATATTAGAATCCAAATATGTCTCAAGTTTAGTTACATCAAACACTATATAGTAAAGTTAGTTCATGAATATTAGAAACGACATATTAAATTCTAAAATAAAGAACATGGAGAAGAAAATATTAAGAAAAAATGTTATACCGCTTGAATTCTTCTCCAATTTGTTGTCGTTTTTGCTCTTGGTGATTGCTCATCTTCTTTGCCTCCTAAGTTGTCTTCTTTCTTTTAATTTAGGCATTCAATATTGTATTTATAGTGTCTTAGGGCATCAAGTCGGATTGAAGTTGGACAGGGCCGAAAAATCATGTTTTCTTATAACCCGGGAACCAGCGCTTCGATGAGTAATGCATCTGGCGCCGCGCCAACAGTTTTGCTGGTTTTCTGGGCTAGTTGGGCACTGCAGCGCACAGCTCCCTGCTGGTTTTTTTCTACACACTTTAATTCCGTCATTTGTTTTCCTCCTCTTTTGCATCTTTTGTACTTCATTTTTCTTTTTCTTTCACCTCTTCTTCAAGTCCAATTCTATGATCAACACGTGGTTCCATCCCAAACTCCAATACACACCATTCTCTCCAATTTATCTAAACTACAAAACAACATGAACAAACACATGAAAACGCTCAAAAGGGCTCCAGAACAAGCCGAAAAATATGTTTTAAAGGTATAAGTTTAATAAGTAATTTACACCCATCAAACACTCCCAAACCTAATTCTTTGCTTGTCCTTGAGCAAACACATAACAACACACAAATAAGGCTCACAAACACACAAATAAAACACACTACCTTTAAACTTTCTAAATGACCCTTGTAGCGAGCTTTAGGCCGATGACTTCCAAATCAAATGACTTTAGGTTATTAGGTTTTAAATCCTTGTAGGCTTAACTACTCGAATCATAAAGGCTACGAAGAAACGTTTAACAATGAGATTGTTAAAGTTGCCTTCATAGGGATCTTTTAAGGTAGCTTCACAACAATTTTTAAAACCTTTTATGTAGTAATTAGTGCAATGCCCCTTATAAAACACTCATTCTCGAAATTCAACCCCTAACTTAGGGTTTTCACCAAATTTTCATCCTATTGGTATCATACAAGCCACATAAACTTTAGCATACATGGAATCCACAGTTATCTCCAACATCTCAAACCGTTAGACGACAACTACGTTAAAGGCGCACCACCCAAATTTAAAGAACACATTGTCTCAAATGTGAAAAAGAAATAAAAAAAGGATACCTTAGCTAAACATCAAATGTCCTCGTCGTCATCCGGTACAACTAGATTTGGGAATGAGTTGAAAACAACGGTGGTGATGGGAATGTAAGATCAGAACTGCAATACAAGCATTCTAATACTGAAACCGGTCATAAATGGAGGACTGCAACTGATCCATTCGTCCCTACATTCATTCTTGCCAATGAGTCATTGATAAGTCCATCGCCTCAAGCCGCCTAAGTATCTCCCATGTAGCAGCTGGAGGTGGAGGCACCTGATGAGAGGATGGGGAGGAGCTGGCCTGTTCCGAAGTCTCACCTGAGTGCTGGCCAAGGGTATAACACTTTTTCAGATTCTCGTGTGGTAACACCCCTTTCTAAACAAAGATAATGGATTAAGGAGGGGTGTCCCAAACTCTTAGTGGCTGACCCGACCAAGATGCGCAAGATACTGTTATGAATAATCTTCCTAACGTCACTAGAGTATCTTCGCTGAATTGAATAATTCAATAGAGCCCGCTCAATTGTTACCTCAGTAAGATTGCTGCTCAGAATCAGCTTGGATGATATGAAGTGATGCCAAACTTTACAATTACTTGTTAGACCAGAGGTGGGAAAATTAGTCACACCACAGGCAAACCGTTTCCATTCTGTACCTTCGCAAGTCAGCATCTGAATTAATACGACTGGGTCAACCCCCTCATCATGTAAACTAGAGTGGTCATCATTGGAAATATCTCATATGTGGTAGACGAAATTGATGGAAACACTATCAAACTGAATCCAATGAACCCGAACGAAGACCTTGAAGTTTTTGTGCTCCTTCGCGTTCACATAAAACTCCTTCACAAAATGAATGGAAGCCGCTCTTGGTTGCATAGAAAACTTTTTCCACCCTAAACTCTGTATATGCTCGGGTAATAAATGTTCAAAACCTCATTCTCGAATGCAATTTTGATATATCACCATATGTTTAATTCGGTCTTCTCTTTCGGGGCTCACAAATCACCGCAGACCATAAGATATGGTAGATGAGGATGCCGTGGTTTTAGATTTCTTCTGGGAAGGCATATTGTTGAAGTCTAAGAAAAGAGCTCAAAAATACCAAAGGCAAGGCAAAGTACACCAACCAATTCAAGCCTAAGATATCCACCTCCACCAAGTGTGACGACACCGAACACCCAATTGCAAACCACAATATCAATACCCTCAAGGAAAGCACCAAGGTTAATAGAACACAGGAATTTACATAGACAATTCCTCAAACACCTCATAAACACTACCCCTATTAAAACACCAAGTACTAAACCCTCAATACACCAGTGCCCATATGAATCCACGTTCTTAAAATGACAACAACCAAGCACACCTTGGTAACAAGGTGGAAAATATGGAAGATACCAAGATATAAAGGGCATCCAATGTGCCCAAGATAGGATTTATCAAGAAAAGTGAAAGAGGGGAAAAAAGAAAAACCTAGGGTTGCAAAATAGGTGTGTAATTTGTAGGAATTGTAGGGGGAGAGGGAAGAAAATAGGGTAGATGAGGAGAATGTTGAAGGGGAGAGGAGAGGGCCGATGGGGATGTGGGAAGAAAAAGAAAAATATAGACAAAAGAAAAAATTGGTGGGGAGAGAGGCTCCCCACGTTTTAAAACCAGCAGGCGCCGTAGTGCCTGTATCTTTGTAAAACAATTTCGCAATTTTTTTTAAGGAAATGCCTCAGCGCCCATCACTTCGTAATTTTTTTTACCTACAAAATCTTTCATAGCTCATCCCCATAGTCATCTAAGTATGATACTCCACACTTGAGAATGTACCTATAAAAACACAAAAACGTTACTACCATAACCAAAATGGAAAAATCCTATTGAATGAATTTAAAACTAAAATAAAGGTATATAACTTGGGTTGCCTCCCAAAAAATGCTTCTTTAACTTCATTATCTTGACAAAGATGTGCATCTAAGTTGATTCTCCAAGGGCAATTTCTCCCACATCTCGATTTTCTTCACCGTAATAGTGTTTGAGTCGTTTACCGTTCGCCTAAAATATGGAACTATCCTTACTTATCAATTCTATTGTACCATAGGAGAACACCTTATGGACTACGAATGGTCCCAACTACCGTGATCTACGCTCGTTTAGAAAAAAGTTCCAGGCAAGAATTGAACAAAAGAACTCGTTCTCCGGGTTTGAATTCGCTCATTAAGATCGTTTTGTCGTGCCACAGCTTTGTTCACTCCTTGTATATTTTAAAATTTTTATATACTTCGTTCCGAAATTCATCAATCTCGTCAAGTTGAAATAAGTGTTGTGCTCCCGCTAATGTCATATCCAGGTTCAACTTCTTCACAACCCTATAGGCTCGATGCTCCAATACAACTGGTAGATGACATGCTCTTTCAGATACCAAACGATAAGGTGACATTCCAATTGGCATTTTGAAAGCTGTTCGAAATGCCCACAATGCTTCTTCAAGTTTATAAGCCCAGTCCTTGTGGTTAATGTTCACTGTCTTCTCCAAAAGAAATTTAATCTCCCTATTGGAGACTTCTGCTTATCCATTGGATTGGGGATGATAACCAAGTGCTAGTTTGTGCCTGACATTATATTTAGCCAAAAGGGAATTGAAAAGTTTGTTACAGAAATGTGTACCTTCATCACTCACTATTACCCTAAGTGTGCCAAATCGTGTAAATATGTTTTTCTGCAGAAACTTCAAAACTACCTTTGCATAATTTGTTAGTGTAGCAATGGCCTCGACCCATTTGAAGACATGGACTACTACAAGAAGGATATATATCTAGCCAAAGGATGGTGGAAACGGACCTATGAAGTCTATATCCTACACATCAAATAATTTTGGTTCGAGCATATTAGTCAATGGAAGCTTGTGACGCCTTGGGATATTCCTAGTATGTTGGCAATAGTCACAAGTCTTCTCGAAGGCGTAGCAATCCTTGAAAAGAGTTGACCAATAGAATCTGGACTGTAATACATTAGAAGATTACGTGTAGGATCGAAATGACCTCCATAAGGCGAGGAATGTCAATGCTCCATAATTGATTTTGTCTTCTCCATCGGGATACACATTTTAATCATCATATTTGCGCATTTTCTAAAGAGAAGTTGATCATCCCACAGATATGAGTTAACATCATGTAAGAATTTCTTCTTTTGATGAGAATTCAAGTCAGGTGACATCCTTCTACAGGTTAAGTAATTAACAAAATCAGCATACCACGAGATTCTTGATGAAACTGCTAACACAAGCTCATCAGGAAAAGTTTCTTGAATTGGATTGTTATTTATCATCTCTTCATTCTCTAGCCGCAAAAGATGATTAGCAACCAAATTCTCATTGCCTTTCTTATCCCGGGTTTCCACATCGAATTCTTACAACAACAAAACCCACTGAATTAAACGAGGCTTAGCATCTTTCTTTTCAAATAGATATTGGATCGCTCTATGATCTGTGTAGGTGAATGCTTTGGTGTCAATTAGATACGATCTGAATTTGTCACAAGCAAAGATAACTCCTAACATCTCTTTCTATGTTGTGGTGTAGTTCAATTGAACTCCATTCAAAGTTTTACTAGTATAGTGAATTGTCCAAATTTTTTTTTCACTCATTTATCCTAAAGCTGCTCCTACCGCATAATCATTGACATCACATATTACTTCAAATGGTTGATCCCAATTTAGCACTATCATAATGGGAGTTGTAACCAATTTCTCCTTTATTGCTTCAAAGCCCTATGACAGTCATCATCAAAGACAAATGTTGTATCTTTCTCCAGAAGGTTGCAAAGGGGTTTAGCTATTTTTGACGAGTCTTTAATAAATCTCTTATAAAATCCAACGTGTCCCAAGAAACTCCGAATTCCTTTGACATTAGTGGGCGGTGGTAGCCTTGTTATTGTATCTATCTTAGCCCTGTCAACTTCTAGTCCCTTTGCTAATACATGGTGGCCTAGTATAATTCCTTTTTGTACCATGAAATAACACTTCTCCTAGTTAAGAACTAAGTTCTTTTCTTCATAGCGTTGCAATACTAAAGAGAGATTCAGAAGGCAGTTATCAAAAGAAGTACCAAAAATAGAAAAATCATCCATAAATACCCCCATGATCTCCTCTACCATGTCTATGAAGATAGCCATCATACATCTCTGAAAAGTGGTTGGAGCATTGCATAATCCAAAATGCATCCGTCTATAGGCAAAAGCGCCATATGGGCAAGTGAATATCGTCTTTTCCTGATCCTCTGGTGCTATTGCAATCTGATTGTTGCCAGAATAACCATCAAGAAAACAATAGTGGGATTAGCCCGCTAGTCTGTCCAATATTTGATCAAGAAATGGAAGTGAAAAGTGATCTTTTCTAGTTGCTTTGTTCAGCTTCCTGTAATCGATGCAAACCTTCCAACCAGTCAATGTTCGTGTAGAAATCGGCTCGTTATTTTCGTTCTTGACTACTGTCATTCCACCTTTCTTTGACATCATATGTATTGGACTATCCTACGCACTATTTGAAATAGCAAATATATTCCCTGCCTTTAGTAGCTTTAGTATCTCCGCTTTTACCACTTCTTCCATGAGAATTTTATGCATGTAAACTGTAGGACTTATTCCATTGATATCAACTATAGACCAATCCAAAGTAGCTTTGTGTTCTCTCAACACTGTCAGTAGTTTGTCCTCTTCATCCTTGGTTAGTAAGGAAGAAATAATCATTGGAGATGTAGAATTTTCCTCTAAGAACACATGTCGAAGGTGGGCTAGAAGTTACTTCAGTTCAGATTTACTATTTTCATTACCCTTGCTATCATTTGAGCCTACTGTATGCTGAATATTTCAATCTGTGATAGATTACCATCAGTTAACGATGATTCAAGAACCAATATGCAATCATCTAATTCCTTACTTCCTGTGTAACCTCCAGAAGTGTCGATGTCATCTTTTGTGGCACTAAATATCATACAATGCTACGAGGATCCTCAATGAATATTTTCTCTTCTTTCACAACAAAATCGATGAAGTCAATTATATGGCAAGTATCAATGTCATCAGGAAATCTCTTTGCTCGGTAGATATTGAACATCACTTTATCTTCATTCATTCTCTTAGTTAGTTGACCGCCTTGTACATCGATTAGGGATCTTCCTGTTGCTAAAAATGGCCTAACCAAAATCAATGGAATCTCCTGATCTTCTTCCATATCCAATACCAATAAAGTCAACTGGGAAGATGAATTTATCAACATTTACTAAAACGTCTTCAATAATCTTTCGTGGGTATGTTAGGGACCTGTCAGCTAGTTGTAGAGTAACCGTTGTTGGTTTTTCCTCCCCAAGGCCTAACTTGTTGAACACTGACAAGGGCATCAAGTCGATGCTTGCTCCAAGGTCACAAAGGGCTTTATCAAAAGAGGAGCCTCTAATGTTGTATGAAATAGTAAAGCTACCTGGATCTTTTCTTTTCTGAGGGAGCTTCTTTTAAAAATAACACTATATTCCTCTGTCAACTTCACCATCTCATATTTTTCCAGTTTTCTCTTCTTCAACATTACCTCTTTCATGAACTTAGCGTAATATGACATTTGTTCCAAAGCATCTGCAAATGGGATTTTAATATGAATATTCTTGAAAATATCCAAGAACTTAGCAAACCATGCATCAAACTTGTTATTCTGGAATCTCTGTGGAAATGAAAATGTTGGCTTGATGATTGGTGGGTTATCAAGGAATGATATAGAGTTAGGTTTGTAATCCTACTTTGTTGGGTCGATCTGATTCTCTTGTTCTACAACTATATGTTCTTCACTATGATCAGGTGTAGAGGTTGATGACACTATATGCATGTTCTCTACAACTTTCTTGCCACTCCTCTAACCATATCTGACTTTTGTTGATTACTCTGAATAGTAAATGTAGCTATCTGATTAGTAATTGGTGAAACCTAAGCTGTTAGTGTAGTGATAGGATCCACTCATATAGACCCGCTACTCTCTTTACGCTTGATCTCTCACTCGGCCATTGGTAACCATTTGTAGTTATGTCATCTACTAGAGCATATGCAACATATGATGTTTTAGCCATTAAAATAGCTTATGCAGTTACATCAACCATGTTGAGGACACCTTCTAAGTAGGACTTCGAATCTTTCCCACGCTGACTTGGAAGGTAAGAAGTACTTGGTGAGGAATTTCTAAGCTAAGTCATCCCAAGTAGTGATAGAACCATACGGTAGTGACTGGAACCAAGCCTTGGCTTTATCCCTCAAAGAGAAGGAGAAAAGATGGAGTTTAATTGCCTCTTCAGCAACTCCATTTATCTTCACTGTATCACAAATTTCCAGAAAAGAGCCCAACTTGGCATTTGGGTCTTCTGTCGGATCTCTTCCAAACTGATTCTGTTGTACTATGTGTATCAATCTTGTCTTTAGTTCGAAATTATTTGCGGTAATGGCCATACGCTCGATATAAGAATTGTTTTCATTGACCACTGGCCTGACGTAGTCCCGAATAGCCTATTGTTGATTATTCTCATTAGCTGCCCTTGCTTCTTGTTCTATTATTGCTCACGTTCATTTTTCTGTATACCTATGAGAAAACGGAATGTGTGCTCTAGTTCAAGATTTACAGGTAGTAATTCAATAACCTAACTTTTTGCATACACAATTGAAAATAACAACCAAAGAACTATTAGAGTTAGATAAGAAATATATGAAAAAAAAATAAAAATCTAAATTAAAATAAAAAAGGTAATTGATTATAATTCAATAGAAATCAAATGAAACAATCCACGGCAACGGCGTCAAAAACTTGCACGCATTTTCTATACCGTGATTTATGCCGCAAGGGTATTGTATCAAATTTTGTTATATAGTAATGAAGTCAAAGTGTCGAACCCAGATGGATTGTAATTTAATTCCTACTAAATACTATAATTATTTCAGGTTTCACTTTATCTAGTAAAATCAAATTTCAAGTCAATGTTTTTATACTAAAATAATATGAATGTGTGACAATTCAAATGAAAGAAAGCAAATTATATGAAGTTATCAATATGATTAGGCTTAGGGATTGATTTCACGTCACATTTCAGAAATGTTTTTAAACTTCTATAGTTACTTCTATCAACTTTTCCTGAATTTAAGGCAAGGACCATAGGTTAATCCTATTCCCTCTCTTGAGTGCTAAATAGAACCTATTTTTATCTTTTAATTTCAATATCTTCATTCTGAATTAACACTACAGAAATTATATGTACAAGATTCTTAAATAGGATAAATCTCAAAGATTTTATATTTTCTCTCGAAATCTACAAAATATAGGTTATGTTAGTCTTAGATCATGCCTAAATTTCCCTCTCTCGAGTACTGAAATTTAAAGTATCAAATCATTCAATTATTGATCAGGTAGTTGAAAGCATTACACAAGAATCAACAAAAATAAATTAATGAAAAATCAAACGAGATAACTATATTAGAATCCAAATATGTCTCAAGTTTAGTAACATCAAACCCTTGATAGTAAACTTAGTTCATGAATACTAGAAATGACATATTAAATTCTAAAATAAAGAACATGGAGAAGAAAAGAATAAGAAAAACTATTTTGCCACTTGAATTCTTCTCCAATTCTTTGTCGTTTTTGCTCTTATTGATTGCTCTTCTTCCTTGCCTCCTAAGTTGTCTTCTTACCTTTAATTTATATCTTCAATATTGTTTTATAGTCTTTTAGGGTATCAAGGCGGATTGAAGTTGGATCAGACCGAAATATCACATTTTCTTTTAACCCAGGAAGAGCGATGAGTAATGTTCCTGGCACCGCAGACCCGCGCCAACAATTCTGCTAGTTTTATAGGCTAGCTGGGCGCTGCGGCTCTCCCTGCTCGTTTTTTCCTTCACACTTTACTTCTGTCATTTGTTTTCCTCAGCTTTTGCCTCTTTTCCACTTCATTTTTCTTTTTCTTTCACCTCATCTTCAAGTCCAATTCTATAATCAACACGTGGTTCCATCCCAATCTCCAATAAACGCCATTCTATCCAATTTACCTAAACTACAAAACAACATGAACAAACACATCAAAACGCTCAAAAGTGCTGAAAAATAAGCCGAAAACTATGTTTTAAAGGTATTAGTTTAATGAGTAATTTACACTCATCACTGTTATCTTTTCGAGAGTTGTACACAATTTATAACATATAAGAGTATTATTTTGATAATAATTTGCTCAATCCATATTTTTTCAATTTTTCAAATAAAAACATCAAGCTATTACTTGAAAAAATAAATAAAAACTTCTAGATTATCCTAATCCATACTAATGTGTAAAAATCTTATTGGTACCTTGTTCATTTCCAATTTTTCAATAAAATAAAATACAAATTTAACATTACAATTGTACCATGTAATGTCAATCAAATTAAAATATAGAGCACAGCTTTGCAAGTACATAGATTTTAGAGTGAATAAAAATGAGGGTGTTGACCCCGAAAAATGTAACACACATGGATAATAGATATCTAGCCCATTTACTCCAATTCAAGCAAGTTTCAACGCATTTTCACGGAGTACCGATGAGAGAAGGATAACATGTCAAAGCAGAAGATGCTTCATGGCGCGAGACAAAAGTGTTCGAGCACTGACGGTAGTCACTAGGATAATTGTACTAACCAAAAATCACCAACCAAGTGTAAATAACCTTAAAATAATTTTGATAAATATAGAACAAGCAAAAAGGTTTCTTCAGAGTATTTTTTTTTTTAGTATTTTCTTATGTATTAGAATTAGTATGCCCATGATCCGCGCCCGATCTAAAAGCTCGTTACAATTTACAATGACCACCTATTTATAGTGTTCTAGCAGACATGGTGTACATTGGATCAGAACCACATGACCTCATCTTCTTGATTGAAGCCTCACATAATTAAGTCTACCATACAATAAATACATTGACAACAGTTCAGTCACCCTAGACATTAGGCTGACACATCTGACATTATTTATTATAAAAAGTTACATCAATCATTCCTAAAAGTTATTTACAAATCTTGTAAGAGACGTTTTAGCTTTAGGGACTTCGGAAGAACTAAAGGCTTTGGCCGGAGGGAGCTTCATATTGGTGATCTTCTGTGTGAAGAGTTTCGGCTACCCCTTTGATTTCTTACGCTTCAACCATTTAGGTAGTATTTCGACATAGGAGTTTCAACCTTTAATTGACTTATTTGTATTTGATCGATTGTGTTTCTGTCGACTTTTCTTTTCACGTGGACTATGACGTGACATATTGACTGTAGACTCAGTGGTAAGGTATAACAATAGTCTCTCAAGTCTAGGCATGATTATTTATGTAATGCACGGACTATTCATATTGTCCGAAGCTGTGTACCTGGTGACCTCTTAATTTCTGGAATAAATTGGAGGAGCGTCAGTAGGAAAAATTTATCTGGGGCTGTCCTCTCCGAAGTTGCTTGTATTTTTGAAACCTTACTCGAAGTGGTTGGAGTGAAATGCATCTGCTACTTGCTGAGGTTGTAACTAATTAATTATAGCAAATCAAGTTTTTTGAAACATTGGAAAGACGAGACGTCCTCAATTATTGTGCCAAAATGATTTTTTGTTTCGTACATTTTCAAGAAAAGACAGCTAAAGCGGTTCGTCTTCCCATACACGTACTCGTCACTGCATTTAATATGCAATAATGGCTGTCATATGTGTGCCCTACGAAATTGAGACGCATTAGAGTGCATGATGCAGATGGGCTGATCTGGACTATAGAAGACGAATAGTCCAATGTACTGAGTGACTCTATTAAAATCTCAAATAAATGGTTAGATGACCTGGATCGACATCTAACGAATTGGATTAAGAGCTCCAGCATATAAAAGCCAACAGTTTAGGGCAAAAATAATCACTTTGCCATTTACGCAATCAACAATTTTATTCTCCAAATCGCTCAATCTCTTTTCTCATCTTCCCTTTGCACTCATAATTGTTTGTGACTGTTCTTCACCGTCCTTTGGGCATTTAGTAAGTATTTTAACACTTTGAACTAAAAAATTTGATTGCATCTTTCTATTGGGGGATGTAGATCTTAGCCAAATAGCTATTGAGATGGAGGTGTCAATATCAAACATGGTAGACCCGGTTCGTGCTATTAGGGTCCGACATAGTGTTTTGCCCTCAGGGAGGATAGGGAGAACGATAGGGTGGCTTTGAGGGGCAACCAAAATTCCTTTAATTGTGAACGCATACCACTTAGCAAATTTAAAGAAAAAATAATGTATACCGTATGACATTGAACTTCTATCCCCATCTCCGACGAGCATGCATTCCAAGATAGGGGTGCGTCTCCGTGAACAAGTTCCTTCTCAAGGTGGGGCTTTGCCTGCCTCTTCATCCTTTCTTTAGAGCCGTTCTAAGATTGTACGGGTTGGCTCCCACCTAACTTGTCCTCAATGCTTGGGCCTAGTTAGAGAGAACCTATTTATCATGGAAGGAGCCCTCTCTTGGAGAAAATATGCCTCTCCAGGTCTTCAAATCATTTTTCAGCCCCGGGTCCTGGGAAAAGGAGATTCCAAAAAGTGGTACTCTTTATGTCCGTGGGGGTCACATTTTCCCTTTATCTTAGGCCTTCCTTTTTCCATCAAAGGATGGAAAGATACGTGGTTTTGGGTAAGGGGGAAATGATGTAAGGTGATATAGTTCTCCACGTAACTGTTCTGACCTCCTATTCAGAAGCTCATGAGTATTATACTTGTATTTTTTATTACTTAATCTCGATTCTAATCTTAACCATTTTTTGATGTCTTGCAGGGTCAGTAGAATGCTTTGAGCTCAGCTGAAGTGAGTGGGAGATTGTTGAGGACATATACCCCTCATCGTCTTGTGAATTTGACTGTTTAATTACTTCCAAACGGTTCTTTGAAGAATTTCACTTAATGTCTTAAAGAGGTAATGCCAATTTTCAACATTCTTTGTAGTTTTGCATGAATACTTACTAACCTTATTCCTTAAATTTGTAGAAAACTTTGAAAAGATAAGATATCCCACTCCTGACATGGCAACAATTCTTCCTGCCACCTCTACTGCTGGGACGAAAGGGCTAAATCCCTCATATATTGTAACAAAATAGGTGAGGGACCAAGTGGAAAGAGTTAGTCGAGAGGCCAATAGCCAAGAGGGAGAAGGGCGACCTCTATTGAAAAATAGGGGAAAAAAGATAGTAGAGGAGGTCTCCAAGGGAAAACAATGCTTCTCCACCACCGAAAAATGTGGATCAATGGCCACCCCATCACTATGCTTCGGAGTCCCCATCGGGGAAAAACTAATGGCAGCTGCTATAGCTACAACAAAGGGGGGCCAGAAGAGCCTAATTGTTGTGGAGCCTTCAGGGCAGGGGTAGTCGGAGAGGGCAAGGCTACAACTGGGTCGACAAGCTTTAACTCAAACTGTTAGAAACTTGTAGTCTCCCAGTAGAATGATGAGCTGGCTCCAAAAGTTCTTACCATGCTTCTTCCAGAGGTTCAGACTACAACATCCACATTTCACAAACACTAGATTGATATGTGGCAAAGCTTCATAGGGACCAGCGACATGGTGGACCTTTTCGCCACCATGGTCAGTCAAATGAGGATGGCCTTTTAGGTGACCAATAGAGGCAGAAGCCCTCTTAAAAACCTTCAAAGTAAAAAAAGAGAATTTGTGAATAAAACATCTCAGGCCAAGGGGGAGCCAGCAAAGCCAAGGCTGAGGCTGAGGCAATAAAGAAGCATCAAGTTGAGGAGTCTGTGAAGTTCGATTAGACAATGGTGGAGATTAAAAATCTAAAAAAGGAAGTCCACATGTCCCAAAGCGAAGTGGCTTCCATGACGAAGTGGGTGGAGACTTCGAATGCCCACCAGAAGCTGGCTACTAAGGCCTTATAGAAGGTAAATAAGGAGAATGTTGCCTTGAAGCAGCAAATGGGAGAGCGACCAATAAGGCTACTGGCTTGATAGAGGAGGTTGAGATGGTGAGGCAGGAGGCTCAATCGGTCGACGAAGATGTTGTAAAGCATTATATTGCGAACTTTTACCTAACGAAGGTTTACTAAAGCTTCGCGAAATACTGGCGAAGTATGCATATACCGAGATGGCGGAGTGGATTGAAGTCAACTCTGAATCCTTTAATACATCTGAGTTGAGGTCAAATTTTTTGGAAGAGGAAGACCAAGAGCCTCAAACTCCAGCAGAGGATAGCCATGTGATCGAAATTGAGGACGATGCTGCTGAAGAAGCTTCTGAAGTCGTGGCTTCCAATGCTATTATACCCTTTGTGGCTCCTCCTTTCCTACATGTTTAACTGATAGGTTTTTGTTTCTTTTTGCATTTGTAATAGGCTTCAACCCATAATTGTAAATATCTATTCAATAAGCTTGTTAGCACTTCGGCTTTGTCGCAGTTAAGACTTGTTTATTTTGCACAAGTGTTTGTAGTTCGCGTCTTTTAGTTATTTCCTTGAATATAATGTTGAACAATTCGCTCATACTAAGGCTTCCTTAACGTTTGTTGTTAAGGGCATGTGCTATCCACTTCGCGAGTAAGAGGTGGTCTCTTTTGGGATCTAGGTGTTCATTGAAGTGCCAACGCTTCTCTACATATGGACTGTTCATTTATGCATAGACTTTTCCTTTGACTTTTGTCAATAGAAGCAACATTTTCTTTTATTTTTGGCAAACTTAATAAGATTAAGAACAATTTTTAACTTAATAGAATTAAACAATTTTCCTGAGCATGAGGTTGAGCGGTTTGCCCATCTAATATCTCTATAATAATTTTTGTTGTTAAGAGCATGTGCTATCCACTTCGCGAGTAAAGATGCTATGTTTTTCCGTTTATATTTTCAATTTTATAAGTCACAGACCGAACTTCTTCTTTGATGTGATATGGGCCTTCCCAGTTGGAGCTAAGGGTTCATATCCCATGCTCTTTAGAGGATAAGAATACCATCTGAAACACCAATTCATTCAAGTGAAGTGATTTGATCTTAACTTTAGAATTGTAGTACCTAGTCATTTTCCATTGGTAGATAGTCAACTTTGCTTGAAAATCATCCATCTTTCTTCAAGGAGGTCTAGTTCGCATCTTCGCAACTCATAGCCTCAGTTCTATAAGCCATAAAGAAAGGAGTTTCTCTTGTAGCCATTCTACTTGTAGTTCGGATGGCCCATAGGACTTGAGGTAGATTGTTGACCTAAGCCCCTTTTGAAGCGTCTAACTTTTTCTTCAGAGTGCATTTGATAGTCTTGTTAATAGCTTTCACTTGTCCATTAGCCTGATGGTGATGTGGGGAGGAGAATTATTTCCTGATGCCCAAACTCCTTACATAAATTTCTGACCTTCTTGTTGTCGAATTATTGCCCATTATCCGAGACAATTGAATGAGAAATTCCAAACTTGCAAATGATGTTTTTCTATAAAATTTGAAAGTATTTGCTTCAGTATTCTTGGAAAGGGATACGGCTTCTACCCACTTAGTGAAGTAATCAATGACGACAATTATAAAGTTGAAATTGTCCCTCTCTTTAGGTAGGGGGCCTATAAGGTCAATTTCCTATTTGGAAAATGGCCAAGGGCTAGAAACAACGGTTAATTCCTGAGAAGGCTGTTTCTGAATGGTCGCGACGTGTTGACACTTATCGCATCTCTTTGTAAACTACTACGCGTCCTTTTTTTAGGTGGGGCCAATAATATCCTTATTTTAACATCTTTTGCGCTAAGGACCATCCTCTCGTTCAATTGTCACATACCCTTCATGAATTTCTGGGAGCACATATGTTGCTTGCTCTCCCCCTATGCATCGGAGAAAAGGCAAAGATAAACCTCGTTTGTATAGCACATTATCTTGAAAAATGAAATGAGTGGCTCATCTTTTGAGCTTTTGTGCCTCCTCTTTTTCAAAAGGTAATACTTGGTCCCTGAAGAATGCTATTATTGGCTTCATCCATAGAAGAATATTTTTGACCTACATCACCACTTCACCTGTAGTAGTAGAGGTTTGGGAAGGTGTTCTATGGGCATCGCAGTAAGCAGTTTAGAATCTTTATTGCTGGCCAATTTTGAAAAGAGCGTCAACATGAGCATTCTTTGAACGTGAGATTTGTACTAACTCAAATTTTTCAAAATCTGGAATAAGCTTCATAACCAATTTTAGATAAGCATCCATGGACTTATCTTTGGCTAAAAAATTGCCCTGAACTTGGCTAACTACCAGCTGGGAGTCGCTATTGATCACCATTATCTTTGCATGCATTTCTCTGGCCAATTTGAGGCCACATAGGAGGGCGTCGTATCCTACTGCATTGTTTGTAGCCATGAAGCTGAATCTTGCGGCACAATTAAGCTTGTTTCCTTTTGGACTAACCAGGACAATTCCTGTCCCCATATCCAGTGTCTTCCAAAGAACCATCAATAAAGAGGTTCCAAGTGGAAGTTCGGCGGTTTCCATCTCTTCTTCTATTTATGGAACATGGCTGAACTCTGCCACAAAATCTACTAAAGCTTGTCCTTTAACATTGGCCTTCGGTTTGAACACATTATCAAATTTGCTAAGTTCCACAGCTCCATTTTAGTAATCTTCCTGAAGCATCGAGCTTCTACATCACCTATTTAAGAGGGAAGTTAGTTAACACGTATATGGTGTGGGATTGGAAATATGACCTCAATTTTCAAGAAGTTGCCACCAATGAGAGTGCTAGCTTTTCCTTGTCTAGATAGTGAGTCTTTACTACCAAAACTGCTTTGCTTATGTAATAAACGGGCAGCTGGTGATCACCTCCCTCTCTTACGAGAACTAAACTGGCTGCGTCGGGGGTTACTGCTAGGTATAGTTGCAGTGGTTTTTCAACCTTGGGTTTGGAGAGTAGGGGAGCCTGCCCCAAGTGCTTTTTCAGCATTTCCTGGGCTACCTTGCATTCCTCGATCCACTAAAACTTATTTCATCCCTTCAGAATCTTAAAGAAGGGTAGACATTTATCTATTGCCTTCGAGATGAAGTGATTTAAAGTGGCTACAAGCCTAGTGAGGCTTTGCACCTCTTTAGGTTTTTGAAGTGACCTCATTTCAATCAAGGCTTTGATTTTCTCTGGGTTGGCTTCAATACCTCTTTGATTGACCATTTCAGAGGGTTAAGCCTCATCCTATACCTTCGCTATATTTGGGAAGTTTCACAAAGGTGCTTGACATAGTCCTCCGCATTCAAGCTTTTTACTAGCATGTCATCCACATATACATCCATTGTCTTTCCAATGAGGTCAGGGAACATCCTGTTGACAAGTTGTTGATAAGTGGCCCATGTGTTTTTCAACCGAAAGGACATGACCTTGTAACAATAAAAACCCTTATCCGTTATCAAGGACGTATGCTTTGCGTCAGCTGGGAACATTGGAATCTAATTGTATCTGGAGTAGGCATCCATAAAGCTAAGCAGTTTGTGTCCTACGATTGAATTGTGTCCTACTCTTAAATCCACTAGCTGATCTATTCGAAGAAGCAGAAAGTTGTCCTTGGGTAAGCTTGATTTAGGTTTGAGAAATCCACACACACTCTCCACTTGCCATTGTGTTTTTTGACCAGGACAGGGTTGGAAACCTACTTTGGATTCATTGATTCCAGGATAAAGTGATTGTCGATCAACTTCTTTACTTCGTCCTTTAAGGTTTCATATATCTCTAGATTGATGGCTCTTCTTTTCTATCTATGAGTTGTAGCCTTATCTGGACATGGAGAATCGAACTGAACCAAAATTTTTGAATATTTAATAAATGAAACTGTCGGGTCCAAATATAATTATGGAACCATATTGGTTTGGTTTCATTCAATTCTGTACCATATTAATTTTTTATACAGATTTCTAATGGTCAATGATCGGCGGTCATGGTTGGAAGTTGCTGCTTCGATGGGCAGTCGAAGAGTGAAAATCGGACTCGATAGTCGACTGCTTCGATTTGGGCATGTACATGTAGGTTTTCAATTTATCAAATGATTTGGGGTCAGTGACTTAGTGGTTACCAGATGAAAGTGTCAAATTTGAAAAGAGAAGGATAAAAACTTAAAAAAGCCTAGATCTTGGGCTAAGAATAAAATTAATAATTGGACGTTGGGCTGGGCTAGCTAGACATGAACTTGGCTTGGGAGTTAGAATATTAATCAAAAAATTAATTAATTTGCTAATTTGTTTAGAAAAAATAAAAAAATTATTAATTCAATATAAAAAATAAGAAAAATTATTTAAATTTGGTTCTTATTTGGTTCTTCAGTTCTGAGTCTAGAACCGAAAACCATACCAAACCTGTTGGTTCTCGATTCATACCATGTTTGGGTATTTAACTTATGAAGAACTGCTCAGTTCGGTTCAATTCAATTCAAGTCCGGCTTGGTTCGGAAGTTTTGTCCAGCCCTAGCCTTATGATCGATTTTCAAATGGTGGCAACTGATAGTTGGATCAATGTCAACTATGCCTTCATACTTCTAAGCAAAGACGTCCAAGTTTTGGCTTAAAAAACTTTTCAGCTTTTCTTTAGCCTCTAGTGGTAGATCTTTCTCACCTGCAGGCATTTGGAGGGGTCTTGGAGATCAACTTGGAAACTCTCCAATTCCTCTACTGGGACTGTTTGAGGCTCGCAGTCAATGATAAGAGGGTCCAGTTCCTCCAAATTAGCTGCTTCTTCAGTAACTCTCCATTTTTCTGGAGACGCTTGGGGTTTTAGGACAACTTCTTCTTCAGAGGTGTTTATGACTCCAAGGACCATCTCTTCTTCAGAGGCGTCCATCATTTCGACTCTTCCCCTTGTTCAGAGTTTCGCCCTTGTTCAGGGACATCATCCATGTCAACTTCTTTCAGGATTACATTGACACTTCTGAGTTTTGTTTTCCTAAGAGAATTTGAATAGCATTTCCTTGCACTCATTTGGTCACTTTTAACCATGGTAATTTCATTTTCCTTTGAGAATTTTATACATAAATGTTGAATAGACGTTAAAACAAATAATTCTTTCAATGCTGACCTACCAAGCACTCTGTGGTAGGCGGCACAATTGTCCACCACCAAAAACTCTATGAAATGATGAGCAGTTAAGGGTGTTGTTCCCATCTCTATTATTAGAGAGATTTTTCCCCTTGGGATGATACTATCACTAATGAAGCCATACAAAGGTGAATTTATTGATGTCAGTTCGTGGTCAATTTCCATTTTATCTAACATTGCTCCAAAGATGATGTTGACAGAGCTTCCATTATCCACTGAATTTCTCTTTAGACCATTGCGAGCTACAACGACCCTTACCACTAAGGCATCACAATGTGGATAATGTACACCAACTGAATTATCTTAGGAGAATGTGATGGGTTGAGCCATTCTCTCGGTAAAGGATCGATTGTTGCTTACTATGAAGCTCGCCATGAGGAAATCCCTTGCTTCCCTTGCATAGTTTCTTTGGGAGCTTTTGGATTCTCCTCCCACATACGCGCCCTAAAAAATTGTGTCAATTTCTTTGATGGGTTCTTAACCAGTATCAGTTGGGGACATCTTCTCTGCCTTTGACCATTCCAGGTTCTCTCCCCATCATTGTCTCTCATTCGAGGGACATTACCTCTATTGGGGCTCAGCTCATCATTCTTAAACGGTTGGTTCTACCTAGGAAGAGCATCTCTTTACAGTGTTGTGGCTATATTTTTCCATTGATTATTGGTTTGAGGGTGCATTGCAATATCTCTATACCCAGCAGTGATGTGGTTACAAGAGTGGTGATATGTATAATAGAGGGACACGTTATCCTTATTTCTAGGTTCAGTGCCTCGTCCCATATCTCTCCCTGCTTGGGAAAATCGTTCGTGAGGTCTACCTTGGTACGTTTTAGTACCATGATTCACTTTCGCATAAGCTAAAGTAGGTACTTTACTTAAATTTAAAACAGCCAATGCTTGTCTTAGGTTAAGAGAGGTCATCTAGTTGACTTGGTGATTGTAAGGTTGGGTCTCTTCTTCTTTTCCTTTGAGAAGGTAGGAGTCCTTGGTTTGCCCTATTTCCATGATCTCTCAATTCTTCATTGATGATCTCACGCCGTATCATTTTCAGTAAGGCATCATAATTGGTAGGGTCTTTTTTTTGCACATCTCTTCAAAAGAGAGAGTTCATGTCCAGCCCTACCCTTAGGGCTGTGAATGCTTCCCTATCTATAAATTATACACAGTAAGTCATCTCATCAGTAAAACTAGACAAGAAACTTTTCAATGACTTTCCATGTTGCTATCTTATGTCCTGTAAATGTTGTATCGGCCCTTCACCTTCTTTGTTGGTTGCAAAGCACTTAAAGAAGTCTTCTTAAAGTCTGGCCAACTTCGGATGCTTCTTTCTGGAAGTCTGGTGTACCATACTTCAGTTGTTCTACCTACGGTTAAGTGGAACGCTATACGTTTCAAGGCAAGGGTGACTCCTCTCAGACTCATGTGAGTCTTAAAGCTATTGAGATGTTTCATAGGGTCGCATCTTCCATTATATTTGGGAATCTTAGGAAGCGTGAAGTGGTTCAGTACATGGTCATTCCTAATCCCTTGTGAAAATGGTATGTTGTCATTATCGTCATCAAGACCATAGGACCTTTGTGGACCATCTGAATCTTTATCTTTCCCAACCTAAGTTTCTGGAGGTGGTTAAAAGGTCCTGCTTAATTCCAGCATGTCCCGCTATCTTCTCACTCCTATTTCTAGGGAGAGGATTCTGAGGCACGTCGTCGTAACCCAGCTCATGTTTTTCAAATCGGAGAAGTTCTTGATGCCTATTTTTAGGTGCAAGGGAAAGTTGAGCTTGCCTATTTCTAGGTAGCCCTAGGCTCAACCTGTCAAAGACGCTTATCGACCTTTGGGACATATCCTTCGGGTCATAGTTTAGAGGAAAGTTGTATGGGGCCCTAATGGATCGGTTAATGACATACCCCAACTTTCTTTCTTTGGGAGCTTCCTTCATTGTGTAATATAGGTAATCAGACATTTGGCTTTGGGTCTCCTCTTCATCGTGGTAGTAGTTTCCTTATTAAGGGTCATGAAATGCATTTCCTTGGGTTGCATATGGAGGAACTAGGTATCCTCATTGGCCCTACATGGTCATCAGCAGTTCATGCATAGTTATGTTCTATTGGGTTAGATCTCTCATATTTGCTACCATGGTTGCCACCTTTCTAGTGAGCCTAGTAGCTATTCTAAACCCACCTCGTTTGTGATAGTGAGGTCGATGACGAGTGGCTGGAACAGCATACTAAGGTTCCCCTTCTTTAGGGTGTTCCCTAGTCCTTCGTGGAACAGATCCTTCATTGTTTGAACTCATGGTAATAAGTTTTTTCTCGACAAATGATATTCATTTATCAATCAAACGTTTAGTTTGGGACTTTTTCAATGGATCTTTCTTTAAGAACACTCTTTTTTCCAAAGGTTTAAAAATCAATTCACTGTAAGAGTTCAACTAGCTTTTTCAAAGGTTCTCGTGGTTAAAATGTATAGCTTCCCACATACGGCATCAATTTGTTGACCCTAAAAAACATAATCCATACCAGGCCCACTCACACTAATCAACTGGCTTGACCCGAAAATAACGTGAGGCCACTAGAAGCAACTTAATTAAGCTAATGTTGCTCGTGATCCAACACTCATGGATGGAACAAGTTATTGTGTTGGATAGGGATATTAGTTGGCCCATTTTTCTTAACATTAACCCTTTTGTTGGCCTAATACTTTGTCATATAAGTGACCTAATGTGACTTTAGATCTATATATCCTCCATTTTTTGTCTACAATCATGTGGTAGGGTGTATGTGTGTTCAGTAGAGGAGAAATTGTAAGATAGTCATTCTTGGTGGTTCGTTTAAGTGTTCAACCATTGTACCTCTTTTCTTCCTCCCTTTGTGATATTTCTACCACCACTTTCCTCATTTGTGTTGTTGAAAACTAGCAGCAATCGGAGTGTTAAAGTTGTGGTTTAGAGCCTCCTTGGTTGGTGTTTGTTTAGTTGATTAAACTGAACCCGGATCAAGATCAAGTTTATAATAGATTTGGAATTAGAAAGAACAATCTTGTTATACATACATTCTAGTTGACATTATGTTTTACATGTACCATGTGGCACACAATTTCACCATTGATTTCTCCTACAGTTAGAATAATCAATGACCTCGATTTGCCACATATTCAAGTGTCATCTAAGCTATACATAAATAATATACAAGTAGCATAACTCTAAAAAGAATAGGTAGTATTTGTGAAAATTTGAAACATATTATGTATGGTGTAGTTATCACTTAGATTAAGCCCTCGTTTGATGATCATTATTTTGAGAAAATGAAGTTTTAAATAGTGATTTTTGGAAGAATTTGTGGTTAAAAAATATGAAAAATTTTAAATTTACATACAAAATATTTTATCGTATAAATATGATTAAAAATAAGTATGAGAATTAAATTTTTTTTAAAATAATGATTGTCAAACACGGGCTAATTGTCTATTGAGCTCATGTAAGCTAGGGTTTACTAATCCCGTGAGGCTTAGGATTTCTAGGTCTAAGGATGATATAGTCTTGTCGTATCATCCTCGTTAGTACAAGAAATATTAGACAAACCTAAACCTAAATTCTCCTAAAGTCATCGTACCACCATCGTCTCGCCACCAAGGTTTTTGTCAAAATTTCTTTCCTTTTCTCTCCATGTGTATTTCTGTTAGAAGTTGGACATCTAGATAACTATAGTGACAAAAGGACCAGAGATCCTACAGTCAAATTAATTAAAAAATCAACTGGGTTTGCAAAATGGATAATCCTTGTTACAGATTCTATCTAAATATAAAGATGATCCAACTTCTAAATATTGAAAATTGTTTAGGTTTCATTGTGAATGTTTAAATAAATACCCAACAGTGGCATTAAAGCCAGTTTTTTTGTTTATTACAACTTGTTATGGCTTTTTGCATGAGAAAACTTTGGAATTTTAATCTAATTTTTGTTAGTTTGACTAATATGAATTTTTTGTGTTTATTGTGTTTGATTCGAAAATTGGAATGAAGTTTTGAGGGAGATGTTGAAATCTTGGGAGAGCTAGTAATACTACATAAGATACAATTGTCGTTGGTGATGGTGGTAATAGAAGAGGCAACACCACTACCTTACGAAAGAAGCAATCAATGGCCCAAAGCAGTAGAGATTATTGTGCCGATGCTGGCTTCAACCACCACTCCATGTTATTCAAATAGGGGTTCGGTTCAGTAAGAATTGAGGACACAACCGAACGATGAGATTTTCATAAAGTTTGGGGTCACATGTCCAATTTTGATAAAGGGCTATACTGTAATTATAGGTTTTGAATCAATTTTACTTTGGGCCTCAGTCTGCATATGGAGGAAAAGACTCGGACTACAATTTTGGAAATTGTAGGTTTTGTCCTCCAATTAAATGATTGTTCGAATGAAATTTCGCAACTTCTTAAGATTAGGGTTAAAATTTTAAAATCTGATTTTGACCCAAGGCGGATTTTGACTTATTTAGGGTTTGACGTTCAAATTGTGCATCCAAATTGGATTTTGACTCGTTTTTAGGGATATTTCAATGAATAATGTTATATATACAATACATTTGACAACTTAGTTGACATGTAACCTTATGTGGAGGAAATTTGTGTGGTGATGTGAATGATAAATTTGAAATCAAGAGTGTAGATATTATATTATTTAATAATGAAAAATAAAGTGTTAAAAAGTGTACGTGTAAATGGTTGTATTTCAATTATGCTAAATTGATTTAGGAGGCTGCTACATGGCCAGGGCCACATGGCCCCTTGCCATCCAGGGGGCCGTGTGGCACCCCCTATTGGCTAGTGGTCGCGCACCCTTCGATGGCCATTCAGTTTTTTCCATTGATTTAACCAACATTTGAACTTAATTCAATTTTGATCAAAATTGAGCTTCGACCTGAATTCGACTTTGACTAAAATTGGGAGTTTTGACCTAAATTAATTTTGTGATTAAAATTTGGATTTGACCAAATTTAAGAATTTTGACCTATTTTGGAGTTTTGACCTCGTGGCTTATCTATACATTGGCTTAGAATGTGGATTGCATACGTTAAGCCTGATAGCATGGTGGTCAAATAAATTAGCGGTCTTCAATATAAAGATGGATAACTAATATAGTCACCATCATAATAACTGAGAGATAAGTTTTGTTCCATGAGAAAGGAGTCTGGTTTCGCTTTGAAATATCTAGCATCTTCAAGAATTTCAAGAGAATATTTCTATTTTGAAATAGTAATGTATTTGTTCGATCGAGAAACATCTATGCCTATGAAATATTTGAGCTGCTCAAGATCCTTCAATTTAGACTGATCATTTAGAATGACTTGGTTTCTTCAATTTCTTATAGAATATTTTCCGCTCGAATGATGTCGTCTACATAAATAAGAAGAGTGGTAAATTTACCACATCTGGATACTACGAATAATGAACAATCATCCAATGAGTGTTGATAGCCAGCCTTTTTGAGAGCGGGGGAGAGCTAACCATTAATGAGAAGCTTGTTTGAGATCATGTAATGACTTATGAAATTTGAAATCGTATATCCCCCTTTCATACTAAACTAGGAGGCAAAGATATGTTGACATTTTTGTCAAGATCTCCATGTGAGAAGACATTATAAACATCGAGTTCACTAAAATGTCAATCTTCAGGCGGTGCCACAACGAGAAAGAGGAGAATAGTCACAAGTTTTCCAATTGAAGCAAATGTCTCACAATAATCTAGTCCTATTTGTTTGTATCATTTCTCTACCAATCGGCCTTATAGCATTCGATAGTACCATTGGCTTTGAATTTGATTTTGTATACCAATTTGATTCCAAACTGGTTTCTTTCAGGATGCAGCATTTGAAGGGAGCGTGATCCATTGGCTTTGAGAGAAGCAATCTCTTGTTGCATAGCAAGTCGCCATTTAGGATCACAAACTATTTGTACAAAAGTGGTTGGTTCCTTTTCTACCTAAAGAAAAATGGAGAAGGCATGGTATTTGGTTGACAATTTATCATAGGAAAGTACATTGCCGAGTTAGATGATAAAATGTTCCTTGAAGGAAGAGAAATCCCAAAAAGAAACTTACAAAGATAAATAAGTTTGTTAGTAGTACGGTGAGGGAAGGGAAGAATTTGGAGAACTTTGGACAATGGATAGAGTTGGAGATGGAGCAATGGATGAACTTGTTATAAAAAAGGAGTTGGGTGATCACAAACATCTTTTATATATATACTTGATTGACTCCAAAACTTCAATTTCCTTGTGTTACACAACAAGAATAGAATTTTAGTTTAAGTCGGTAATTTTTTTAAAAACAACAAATGTTTCATAGTGACATATGATCGAGCTGTTTTGAATTGTTCAACAAACTGACATCGATGAGGAACTGATTTTTCTCTATAACAATGAAAAATACGGTGTATTACATTATTAAATATTTAAAAGAATGATTTGGTCTCATTACATCCATTATGCAAATAAAATAAATATTTATATTGTGGTTGATTATACACTATCTAGTCTTCTCGAGTTTACATTCAAGTATTGAATGCTCGGTAAACTGGTATATATCTCTTTTTGTAACATGTATCCTATACTAATTTGAAGCACATGCCTAAAATAAATGAAGAGGAAATTACACCCAGGCAGGT
>CAIGRP010025378.1:0-39044 GCA_903798385.1 Fraxinus cuspidata | reverse complement strand
TAGCTTTAACTTGATCAATACACAGTTCTCATGTGTTCGACACTCTACACATCATTATATTATTTGTTCACGATCTCGTTCATTTGCGGGAAATCAAACGACCAAATTTTTTGCGACGTTGTTGGGGACTACAATTTTTGATACGTTTAGTTAATTTTAACTTTAATCTAAATTTTACTGTTTTTCTTTAGTTTAGTTTATTAAAAAAAATTATAGTGTTTCGCTTACTTTTTCGAGATCGTGTATACGAAGTTCGAGAACCGGTGATCTTACTCAATTTGACCCAGAGATCGAACGAACATTCAACATTCGAAAAAGATAATAGTTGGAAACACACAAAAAACAAAAAGAGAAAGATATAGCAGTGGGAAATCCAAATCATGTAGTCATAGGGGCTAATCTGGAAGCAGCACAACTGAATATGGCTCCAGTTAATAAAAATGCAAGGTTAATGGGAGAGTATATGGTTCCACTGATTGTGGAAAGTCAATCTAGCATAGTATATCCGACGTTTGGTCAGGCAAACTTCCACCCGTGGACTAATGTGATCAACATGTTCCAAAACACGCTACAATTCTTTGGGAGAGTCGGAGAATCCCAACGCTCATATATCAAGATTTCTGGACATGTGTACAACTATCGTGTACCCGGAGGTGTTCAGTGAAGCAATCAGACTAAGATTTTTTCCTTACACGTTGAGAGACTCAGCCAGAGAGTGGTTAGACACTTGTCCACCTCAAAGCATCACTACATTGAACCAATGCCCAACCCTAATGACACTTGTGGTGCTACCTACAATTAACATAATTGAACATTAATTGAGTAGACATTCCCTCAATTAATCAATAAATAATCAAGCCGTACACTATCAATTTGCTGTTAAGTACTAACTATTCAACGGTACAGTCTAATTTGTTTGACTATATTGAACTTTCAGATATTTATCCGACTTTGATATAATATTAAATTATCTATTTTAAAAGTTTTTTGTCCTTTATCACCTTTATCATCTCATGCATCACATGATGCTCATTTGATAATATGGCATGTAAAGTATTCTATATTAATATATTCCACAAGATAGATTGTACAATACTATGAAAAAGTTTAAATTAATCGTATTTAATATATACTTTGCAATGTCTAGTTCTTGTTTGAAAATGACACCAATTATGCCTTAATTGTCTCATCATATTTTTTAATTATTATGCTTGAAGAATTTTCACATTACTTGCACATTCATTGTATCTAGACACTAAAAATTTGTCCATTTAATGAATTATATCTCAATTATCGAGATAAACTAGATATATACAATTCATATTTTTACATAAGAAAGATGAGAAAGAAAGCGCGCGCGAGCGAGCGAGATACCTTCCTCAACCTCCTATTCATAGCTAGGCAATTCCACTAGGTTATAAAATTTATTAGGGGAAGTGAACACTTCCTTGTTATTGAGGAGCCAATCGAGTTGTAATTATCCTGCCAAGTCGATTTGCTATCGACAAACTAAATCTAAACTATTGAGTAGGTCGTGTTCTGATACCCATAATTGAAATCCTCGACTACTTTCACTCACATGAGAGTTTTTAAGAGGTTCTAATGGTTGTTGATCACAGGATACAAGGGTTAGTTTACCCTCAAGTATTACACAAGATTTTCGTTAATGAATTGTACTTGTTAAAAGAAAAAAAATGTATCAAAATTGCAGAAGGGCACATACATGCATTATTTTCTATTTTACATGAGCTAATACATATGCCAGTCACAACATACTTTTAACAGCAACTACAAGATTTACCACACATTTATTCAGAAAATTCACAACAACATTGCCAGTGTAACGCCAAACTATCATATATTTTTAGCTAGAACAGACCTAGTATTCTTGGATGTTGATCATGGATTGATAGGAAATATGACCACTTTTCCGGTGGCTCGGTTTGTTTCCAGATAAGCAAAAGCTTCGTTAACCTTGTCGAAAGGGTAAGGCCCCTTTGGGTCAAGCACCGGCTTCACCTTCCCGCTCTCCAGAATTGGATTTAGTTTCTTCAATATTTCTCCATCCGAATGTAGCCTAAAGAAAAAACCAGGTGGTACTGCTTCACCAATTATAACTACTACACTGCCACCTTCCTTCACTGCTTTCACTGCCCTGTCTCCTTGCCCTGTTTTTTCAAAGAAAAATGATGTAATTGAAGCGTAAGAATTCCCAAGTATTGAAACTGTCGCGCGCAAATTCCTCCTCCCAACAACTATAACATATAATCTTTATTCCCCGATAAATTTTGGGTCAACTACATGAATTGCTATATCTACTAGAAGATCCAGTGCAAACTAGATGCTTAGCATTGCCATTTCGGGTTTACACCTCTCTCATCCAATCTCTAATAATGAGAGTGAGATCACATCAATTTTATGAATGGGAGAAAAATAATTTAAAAAGATAGAATAAAATTTCCACTGCAGCTTCCACAAATTATGCCCTTTTAGCATTTTCCCTTCCTAAAAGTTCAAATACTAGATCTGTAGTCGTCCGATAGTCCTTATGAAATTGTGAACTGCTTTTTTGCAAGGTTTGTTATGTCCACGTCCAAGTGCTTATTATTATTGCTTGTTGGGTTGGAATTCTATCTTATTAGGTTCAGAGAGAGTAAGATTCTCTGAACGTAGCCGTCCTGAATATAGGAGCAGACATACCTCGAACATCATTATCGTCTTAAGACCTTAGCTACTTTGGATACCTAAAAACATTGTCCAACATGCTAAACTACTACACATGATTCATTTTTAGGACAAATATATCTTTATTTTATTAATCCCCACTTGCTCCAATCTCATCGTCTTAGATATGTTAACAAGTCTTTCAATTAGGAATCGATCTCATAATGTGTAAACTAAGAGAATTTAATAGTACAAACATGGTTTCAAATTTAGCAACAATTGGGACATTTACTTACCTACAGCATCATAAACAACGTCGAATTTTTCCTGAAGGTCTTCAAAGTTCTCCTTGGTGTAGTCAATTGCCAAATCTGCACCCAAGCTTTTCAGAAATTCCAGTTTTCCTGTGCTTGAAGTAGCAGCTACCTTTGAAGCACCAAACACTTGTTTTGCAAGCTGCATCACCAAAACAAATAGATGGTTCTAATGTTTCTCTATGCATTTAACTTAATCCCTTAGCCATTACTTGGAGCGAGCGATAGTACTAATTAACGGAATGAAGTTAAAATCTTGTCTATTGTAATATCTAGTCCTTTACACAACCCAAGCAGATAAAGTAAGTCATGGCTTAGTGGTTTACCTGGATCACAAGGGATCCAACTCCACCAGCACCCCCTAATACAAGTATGGATTTTCCGGCAGAAAATCCCGCACTTTCAAGACCTTCATAGGCAGTCAAAATAGCCAGAGGGAGACTAGCAGCCTGGGCAAAATCAAGATTTTTGGGCTTCAGAGCCAGTAATCTCTCCTCAACAGCAGTGTACTCAGCCAATGAGCCAAATCGTTTAGGTCGTTCGTGTATCATTGACTTCTCATTTATGTCCCCATATACTTCATCTCCTTCTTTTAGGCTTTTTACTTGACTACCAACTTTAACCACCACACCAGCAACATCATAGCCTGGAATAGTCTGCAGGAGTAAAGAGAAATCAAAACAATAAGTTGGCATTTGCATTTGTTAGGTGCTAAAAATCGTCAATTACACCATCTGAAGCAGTAGATAATGCAGTTTCAGCGTGAACATATATGATTCTAGCTTAGCTTACATAGAAACTTTCTAGCAATGAGAGAACTTAGCTATTCATCAAGAACCAACAAGAAATTAAGTCTTATTCCAGATAAATTTGGAGTGTGCTATATGATTTTTTTTGACAGTAGTTGAGTTCACAGTTGAATAAAATCTGGAAAAAAAGGGGGGGAGTAAGAGAAAGTTACAGGAGGGGATGAATCAACGGCCTTGAATTGCCCGAGGCGCCTTTTGTAATCAACTGGATTAATAGAGGCCGCCACCACCTTGATCAATACCTGATCATCCTTCACTTCCGGCACTGCAACTCCGGACTCGAACTTCAACACTTCAACCCCGCCATAGTCGTAGTAAATCCAGGCCTTCATTTTCGATGGTATAGAAGAAGACATTGACACGAACGGCTTGTGTGTGAGAAAATTGGGATTTTTTTGGGTTTCTATTCAGATTGTGGCTGGGAAATATGGAGTCTCTTCAGTTTGAAAGTTGCGTAAGACGATATGCCATGGATGACTCCAGAAACCGACTGAAAAACGATAAACATAGTTCAGACTTCAGAACGAAAAAAGTTCAAACCGAATTAATCTGTCAAAAAATTATTATTATTATTATTCAATAATTTTAATTTGAAAAATATAAATAAAACATAATAACATTATAAAAATTCGGTTGGGACAATGCGAGACGGAGAATTTTGCCATCCTTAATTTTAGAATACGCTAACTAAATACACTTTTAGCTGAAATTTGATAAATATGTAATTATAAATAGTTAACTATATTAAAATAATAATTATTGAAACTAACAAATCACACATTTTATGTTACATTATGTTATATGTAACACTTTACATACTAGTTTTTAAGATTATTTTTTTTATTCTCTAAAACTTTAATTATTATTTAATTTTTACCTAAAATGTTATTTTTCTTTATGTTTAATTTTGATCTAAAAATTTATTAATTTTTGTCTCTTTTATCTATCCCTCCATTAATTAATATTTAGTTTGAGTCTTTTAACTATAATCACTTCCGTATTTTTTTTCTTTTTTTGTTTTCAATTTTATAAAAAATTATATATTTTTGAATCTAAGCGCCAATCGGTTTTTAGCTAAAAAATTGATTAAAAAATTAAGTCAGAGTCAATAAATAATTTTAATCACATAATTCATATGATCTACAATTTTAATTGATTTTAAATTGTATATTTCATCAAATTTCATCAATATTAATTAAAAACTTGTTTTTCAACAAAATCATATAGGGGTTGTAGTTTTCTCGCGAAAAGAAAAAGAGAATAAACAACTGCAATAGAAATTAAGAAAATTACGCATGCATTTCTTGACAATTTTTAAGTCGCAAGATTGCCCCCACTTAAATTGGATACAAAAATAATTTTAGCTGCAAAATAACAAGTAATATTAAATTATTTGACTTGACATTTTTGAATTTTATTTATTGAACAAAAAATATGAATAGAATTAGGAATTTGACAATGTTTAAAGAGTCAAATGAAGTCTTTTCGATATTTTGTAATACGATCTTAACTTATCAAAATTAAATTTTCTTGAATGACTGTTTGAGTCTAAGAAAATAAAGTAATAAATTTTATAAATCTTAGACAAAAGAAGATAATTCTTTTTCAAAAAAATATTTATGAAACAACATATCCAAAATATTACATAAGGTAATTTACATGGTGTGATTTGTTATTTCAACTAAGGATATCTTTATCTATTAAACTAATTATAATGGAATATTTATAATATTTTCTATTTTATTCATTAAGATATATTATGTTATCATTATTATATAAATTATAGTATGTAAAGTGTAAATTTACAAAATGCAGTTCGCAATGTAAAATTACATTCGATAAATGGGGATATTCTTTGACTCTAATGAGACTATCGTGGAACTTTCCATATAGAAGTTTTGTTTGCAAATCGCAGTCAACCCTGATCTTTTAAACTTATTTCAATATGGTCCATGGTTCATGATTGATCCTGAAACTTATAAAGCTTCCATGCTGGTCACTGAATGTCAATAATCTTTTGAAATTGGTCCCTCACAAGTTTTAAAAACGGGCAATTTGTTCCCCAAACTTTCATGTTGATTTCACTCCTCAAACTTGCGACTTTCCTCTAATTTTTAACCAATTAGGCTAAAAAATCATCATTTTTGCTCAAAATGCCTCATTTTACCAACAATAACGATAACAATGTTAATTTTTGTTTTCAGTATTTAAGCATGTTATCTTAGTCCACTTACTATTGTACTGTTTGTAGTATTTATCATTAACAATCACATTATGTAATTCTCAGTTTATATAATTAATTTTTAATTTTTTCCTATTTTTTGTCAATTCAATTTATTTTGAAAAATTCACATACTTTAAAATGTATATATTACTTGATAAAATATTAGTTTAATATTGTAGTATTTTACTAAACTATCAAATTCATTAAATAAAATGTCATCAAACAATTTCTAAAAATTTCAAACCAAACATTTTTCGACAATCTTAAAATAGATTTTCAAAATACAAAACCGAAAATAAATTCAAAATTGAAACCTTAAAACGCCTATTAAACGAGCCTTATTGTTTTAGTGCTGAGCTCAAGTTGGAGCCCTATTTTTCAAAACTCATTTTAATTGTACATTCTTTTAATAGAATAATTTTTTTTTCTTTTTAACTACAATTTTATCAAAAAAAAAACACCCTTTACAAAATCTATTCTGAAAAGAGGCTGGGGTAAATATTTATTCTTGAGTCATGCTTGGTATACAATTTTATCAACAACTTTATTCACATAATGCCACGTAGCATTATGTCATTTGACAAATTTAACAAGATAGTTCTTTTTGTAGCCAACAATTTTTTTATCAACACATCACATTGTCAACAAAGTTGTCATGTACGATTGTACAAATAGCAAAATCCTTTTTTCATTGTAATGCCATCGAAGTTGAATAATTTTTACACTGCTTGCACATTCATTGTATCTAGACGCTACATAGTGCTCATTTAATGAATCGCGCTATGTTTCCACATTCCATCTACTTCTCACAAATATTGGGATAAAATTAGTTAATATAACTCTTATTTAAAGTAAAATAACTCCACATCTAATAAATTATAAATTTTATAGGCCCTTTCATAAGAAAACTTACCTACACATAGTAATAATTATATGTATATTTCAATAAACGTATGTTACGTTACATTAAAGGTTCAATACGAAACAAAATATATATCTAAAATTGTTTAGTACAATAAATTTATTCTTTAGAGTTGTTACCACGTCTTTCAACTTGTGGGGTACATAATAACAATCATGTACACCTTCTTTTTGAAGCCGGAATAATTGTAGTTTTTTAAAGCATGTTTAGAGCTTCTTGGTACGAAACTTTTTTGTATTTCCGGAGTATTATCCTCGGGATTATCTCATTCCTCTTCTTGTCTAATTATTGCAACAATGATTTCTTTTTCAGTTAAAGCATATATGAATTGTTCTTTTTCTGGATGATTAAGAAAGACATTAATACCCATTCGATTAGTAAGGGAAATTGTGAAATATGTTCACTCAATTCTGCAATGGCTCTTAATTTTTCCTCATCCTCTTCATTTGTAACTTGCTATTCATCGACATCGAAGGTCCTAATTTTACGGTGATTAAAACTATTGACAATTATCTGTGACCTTACATCAATTGAAAGACAATTTTGCTGGTTACAAGACATGATCTTTTATTTGTTTCAAAAATAGGCTATTAAATCATTGATGATGATAACCTTTGAAATTTATCACGGTTATATCCTTAATAATCTTGGTTTAAAAAACTTACCGATGACTCAAAGTAGTAGTTCGTCAGATCTTTGCAGCAAATAACAATTGTAATCCTCTTTTTATTTTGCTTTCGGCCCTCCAACTACTTTGTTGCAAGAGAGTATCAGCTTGCATGCGATAAAATAAGCAAGATCATCCTTCTTATAGATGTCCTTTCAAGTCCATTTGTCTATGAAAATACGTAGTTCGATTATAACAACACCTGGAGGGAGGGTAAATATGTGATATATCACAATTAAAATTCATAATTAATAGCAACAAGTCACTAATTAATTATCTCTAGATAATTAAGCATACAATCCGATTATCCTATGTTTGAATACCGTAGAATATGATAACAGTAAATAAAACAATGAATAACGCACGGTATGATCACGGAGAAACCCCAACTGCTTAAAAACTCCAGGCACTTTGCCAGTCAACAATTCACTATAAATGATTTATAACTTACAGTCTACCAGACTAGACGACGATACGTATTATCTGATTTCCTGACTGCAATTCCAACAGCTCTCCTGGATTTTGTGCTCCTGCACCAACTCCCAGCTGTAGTTTTCAAAACTCTTCTGGATTGCGTTATCCTGCAGCAACTCCTAGTTTCGTGAAATTGTTTATCTCATGTGGATCCAACGAAAAACACAGCGTTCTTCAACGACTGGAACTCCTGTCACCTTCCCTTGATCTTCAGAACTCTGACAGATATGAAGAATGCAGAAGTTTGGTATACATGTAACCACACATTCACACAATAAACTATTCTACATGTAAATAATAAAAAAAAAAAATTCTTATTTGTTTAATAACACATTTTTCTTAAAATCATTATTCAAAATATTGTTTTTCCCAAATAATAGCAATCAAATAGAGGCTTAAGAGCATCTTTGGTATAGATTTTATAGAAAGTGATATTTAGAGAATGTATGGTTAAAAAGTAAGAAAAAGTTACTGTCATTGATCAAAATTATTTAATTGAAAGAATTTGTAGTTAAAATTAACTTTAAGAATTTTTTTTTATACAACGAGGTCAAACAAGGTTAAATGTTGGTTTTGACAAAGCGCCCCCACATACGTGGAATTATTCATAAATAAGTACTATTTAACTTTTGTATAGTAATATTAAGCTTTGGTTTGGCAAATTTGTAAGTAGTTTATAAATCTGAATTGTTTCATTTTTTCTATTAAAAAACTCATTATTATAGTCCACTTGAATGTCAAGTCTATTACAGGTAGGGGTCCAATTACATGCCCACATACCATGGAATAAACGTTCATGCATCAATCGTCAAGGCTCGCCGAGTAGTGGCATGCCTTAGGTTTGCTTGAACAAATGAATGTGTAGGACTTTAATACTTGGCCAAAAACATGATTAGAGGCTTAGATAACTTTGGACATAGATGAGACTCTTCTCAAATTCTTCTACACAAATGCTCGAATTCTCTTTCTTGTAATCATAAGGTTCACTACTTTATCATGTTCATTATTTCCGAGTCCTTGAAAACTTGTATTTTACTCAAAAATGTTAAATAAGAAGAAAATGAATAATAAGAAGTTAAAACCTTTTATATTGGACATCTGTAAGACGATATGTCATAATGTGTTGACCCATGTTCTTGTTGACCAGGGCTGCAAAAGCTCTACTGCTAAGAACAAAATATGTCTTGATATCTTTAATGCAATCAGTTACAATCATTATAGTTCTTAGTTTACTACAAAGAGCTCGATTGTTGTATCTTATCTACAACGTTATCAATTACATTCGAAATTGTATTTTAAGAAATATATTTTTTTGATCATGAAATCCAAAGTGACAACGCAGTCAACAGATCTCGTCTCCTCTCCTGTGTCCACGTGTATATCACCTACATATTTGGACATCACGTTAGACTACATGTGATCGTAGCTCCGACTAGGTGTGACGATCGCGAGCATTCTGAAGCTCAAGTCGGATGGTGAAATATTTGGATGTGATATAAACGCAAGACGAAAATACGAGTACCAGGTTGAAGAGGAAATATTACCAAGATTGAGAGAGTAATATTGTATTCAAATTCACATTACATTTGGATGTCACTAGCCTGCTGTTGTGGAGAAAATTGTGTTGTAATTGTCGTATACAAGGCAATCGTTTACAAGTAAATTGATGTCGAAAAACTCCTAAATCACCGAGTAGGTCATGTTTGGTATGGACAATCGAGATCCTCAGTTTTCACAAATGGGAGATTTCAAAGAGGTTCTAATGGGTGTTGGTCATGGGATATAAGTGTTAGGTAACCCACAAGTATCACACAAAATTTTCTTCCTTGTTAACACTTTTGATGTAGGAAACAATTGAAGTAACCAGAGGAGAGCAGTAGTAGAGAAGAAGATAAGCAGCAAAGATATGTAGCAAGAAAGGGGGGAGAACTGGAGAGAAATGAGGAATAATAGAAATGCAGAAGACACATATTTATTATTCTCTGTTTTACATGAGCTAACATACATGCCAGAGACAACATACTTTAACAATAACTACAAGATTTCCCACATTCTATAATTATTCAGAATATTCATAACCACATTGCTACTCTAACATCATACTATCATATATTTTTAGCCAGAATTGGCCTAGTATTCTAAGTTGCTGATCATGGATTGATCGGGATTATGACCACCTTTCCAGTGGCTCGGTTCGTTTCCAGATATTCAAAAGCTTCATTAACCTTGTCGAAAGGGTATGGCCCCTTTGGGTCGAGCACCGGCTTCACCTTCCCACTCTCCAGAAATGGATTTAGTTTCTTCAATATTTCTCGATCTGGATAAACCCTCAAGAAAAAACCAGGTGGTGTTGCTGCCCCAGATATGACTACTACACTTCCGCCTTCCTTCGCTGCTTTCGCGGCCCTATCTCCTTGCCCTGTCATTTTTTTAAAGAAAAATGATGGCAGCATTAATCATAAAACCATTACAGGCAGTTTAAGTGAGGAAATAATGCATTGAGGAAGAATGTTTAATTCAAGTCGACATTCGACAACCATAATGTGATCAAGGAGTATGAATTTCCAGAATATTTAGAAAAGACAACAAAATTTCCATAGCAGCTTCCACAAATTACGCCCTTTTAGTATTTTCCCTTCTGAAAAGTTCAAACACTAGATCTGTAGCAGTCCGATAGTTCTTGTGACATTGTGAACTGCTGTTTTTGCAAGGTTCATTGTGTCCACATCAAAGCGCCCATTGCTTCTCGAGTTGGAATTGCTATCTTATTAGGTTCTACGAATGTTACCATCCTGAAAAGGCACAGACATACTTACTCGAACATCACTATCGTCTTAAGACCTTAGCTACTTTGGATACCTAAAACACATTGTCCAACATGCTAAACTACTACATATGATTCATTTTTAGGACAAATATATCTTAATTTTATTAATCTCCGATTGCTCCAATCGTATCGACTTATTGATATGTTAACAAGTCTTTCAATTTGGGATCAGTGGCATAATGTCTACACTAGGAGAATTTGATAGTACAAACATGATTTCAAGTTTGGACATTTACCTACAGCATCATAAACAACGTCGAATTTTTCCTGAAGGTCTTCAAAGTTCTCCTTGGTGTAGTCAATTGCCAAATCTACTCCCAAGCTTTTCAGAAATTCCAGTTTCCCAGTGCTTGAAGTAGAAGCTACTCTTGAAGCACCAAACACTTGTTTTG
This sequence comes from Fraxinus cuspidata, assembly GCA_903798385.1. Taxonomy (NCBI): domain Eukaryota; kingdom Viridiplantae; phylum Streptophyta; class Magnoliopsida; order Lamiales; family Oleaceae; genus Fraxinus; species Fraxinus cuspidata. Next base: position 27,751 of record CAIGRP010025378.1, on the reverse strand, counting down.
CAATCTGCATCACCAAAATAAATAGATGGTTTAAATGTCTCTACGTCGTTAATTTAATCCTGCCATCCAATACTTGGAGCACGCGATGGTACTAATTAACACCGAGAAGTTAAAATCATGACTACTGTACTATCCCGATCCACGCAGATAAACTAAGTCATAGCTAAGTGGTTTACCTGGATCACAAGGGATCCAACTCCACCAGCACCCCCTAATACAAGTACGGATTTTCCGGAAGAAAATCCTGCACTTTCAAGGCCTTCATAGGCAGTCAAAATAGCCACAGGGAGACTAGCAGCCTGTGCAAAATCAAGATTTTTGGGCTTCGGAGCGAGTATTCTCTCCTCAACAGCAGTGTACTCGGCCAATGCGCCAAATTGTTTTGGTCGTTCGTGTACCCTCGACTTCTCATTTATGTCCCCATATACTTCATCTCCTTCTCTTAGGCCTTTTACTTGACTACCAACTTTAACTACCACACCAGCAACATCATAGCCTGGAACCGTCTACAGGAAAAATGAGAAATCAAAACAATATGTTGGCATTTACATTTATTAGATGCTACAAACTGTCAATCCACCATCTGTAGTAGATTATGCAGTTACAGAGTGAATATATGATTCTAGCTTAGTTTACATATAGAAACGTCATAACAAAGATAGAAGTTTGCTTCTCATCAAGAACCGACGAGAAATTAAGTTGGTGTTTGGTGTGGATTAAAATTAGATTTTTTTGTCAATTTTGATAGAAATTTTTTAGATGTATGGTTGAAAAGTTGTGATGTGGTTAATATTGATTGTTTGACTTTGAGTTAGATTAAAATCGAATTTTAATCCGAACCAAACATGGGCTAAGTCTTATTCCAGATAAATTTGGAGTGTGCAACATAATTGTTTTTTATCCCTCGCTATGTTCATTGTACACTTATCCGGTCGATCCCATTTCAACCTAAAGTTTATAGTTAAAAATATAAAGTGTAGTAAAAAGAAAGTAGGAGAAAAGTTACAGGAGGGGGTGGATAATAGGCCTTAAATTGCCCGAGCCTCCTTTTGTAATCAGTTGGATTAATAGAGGCAGCCACCACCTTGATCAAGACCTGATCATCCTTCACTTCCGGCACCGCAACTTCGGACTCGAACTTCAACACCTCAACGCCGCCGTACTCATCGTAAATCCAGGCCTTCATTTTGGATGGTATAGAAAAAGACATTGTTGAGAATTCAGCAGGAACAGCCTGTGTATGAGAATGAGAAAATGGGGATTTATATGCACAAAATGGTTTGATTTTTTCAGAATGTAGTTGGGAAATCTGGCTGCAGCTGAAAGTTGCGTAAGACTGAGGAGTTACCATATATGACTCCAGAAAGCGGAGTCAAAAACGATGAACATAGTCAAGGAAAATGTTCAAACCTTTGTAGAAGCCTTTAATAATGTCTATGTTCAATGCAACTTTATATTAACTAAAAAAAAAAATGGTAGTGATTTTCATGAAATATATGAACAAAAATTAATAGCAATTATGAATGTGTAGTTAAAATAAAATTTAACATTTACTGAATTTATAAATCGATTAATAAATTGTATCCAAGGCTAAGTCGGGAGATTTACAAAATGTATGTATTTACACTTCCACCATTTTTTTTTTTTAGTAAATTTACATTTTCTCATAATACACTTCAGGGCAATGGATGGAAGAATTTTTAGAAATCGGGATGGGGGAATTATCGCTTTGTTTAATTACATATTTTATTTTTTAATATTAACTTTGATAAAAAATGAAAAAAAAAATTATTTATTTATCTCTCTTTCATCAATTGACCATGAAATAATATTTAGCCCCCATTTGGTAAAAAAATAAAATTATTAAAATCAAAATCAACAATTAATTTTAATCACACATTTTACAGGATCTAAAACTTTCCAACTACACATCTCATCAAATTTTATCAAAATCTACTAAAAAATCCGATTTTAATTCTCATTAAACATGAGCTTAATTTGAGTATTTTAATTATATCATTAATGTAATTTTATCCATTTTTATTTTTACACAAAACTATATAATTTTTATTAAAATTATTTATATAGGTCTTTTTGTATCCAAACCTTCCTCGGGAGAGGAGAGTAAACAATTGCAATTGAAATTAAGAAAATTACGTATGCATTCTTGACATTTTTTTTAAAAAAATTCGCTGGACTTCCCCAACTTAAATTGAATATAAAATTAATTTTACCCGCAAAATAATAAGTAATATTAAAAATTATTTTACTTGATTTTTAATTTATATTCATTGAACATATAATATTAAATAATATTAATTAAAATAATAAAAATTAGGAATTTATAATTATTTTTCCAATGTTGAAAGAGTCAAATAAAGTATTTTCTATATTTTGTAATACGATCTTAACTTATTAAAATTAAATTTCCTTGAATTAATGTTAAGAGTTTAAGAAAACAAAATAATAAATTTTATAAATATGTATGTATGTATTTATGATTTTAAAGTATGTGATTAAAATTAATTATCGAATTTAACTTTAAATTTGTTCAAATTTTATGCCACATCGATCAAGAGTCTAAAGGAAAAGCTTTTTGTCCCGTTATCACCTTTGCCATCTCATGCATTATATGAGGCTCATTTAATAACGGGGCATTTAAAGCATTATATTAAAAAATCATATTTGACAAGATAGAAAGCAAATGTATATATGTCAAATATTGAGTGAGATACGTCTCTCCCATTTATTGTTAGACAATTCCACTAGATTACAAAATTTGTTGATAGGTGGACACTTACAGAGATCATCTTCATTTTTTTTAAAATATATTTTTCTCTTTTTTTTTTCAAACTCACATTTTTCAATAAAATAATATTATACACGACTAAAAACTTTTCATTCATTTTTAACCAAACATTCTTCATCAATCAACTATCTCAAAATACATTCTATACAAAAAAAAACAATGGGGTTCAAACAGGCCCCGAAATATTATTGTGTTATTATTGCTAAGCAAATTATGTTGCGATTGTCCTATATAAGTAGGAGTGTCAATTTGACTAGTTGGCTCAAGTTGCCCGTGGCTCGCCCCGGAAAAGTTCTAGTTGGTTCGGTTCACGACTCATGCCCAGCCCGTGACGAGCAAATTTGAAAAAATAATAATATTAAATAAATCAAATCATATGACTGCCTGTTGCCTTGTTTAAAAAGAATCACGAACCCGTTCGGCCCGAAAGCTCGGGTTGAACCTAGATTTTTTGGCCGAACAAAAGCTCAATTCGGGCAAAAAAAAAGCCCAAACCATTTTTACTCAAGTCGGGCTCAAGGTTTGAGTTTCGACTCGGTTCGTTGACATCCCTATATATAAGTCGATCTTTTACAAGTAGATTGATATATTTGAACCACCGAGTAATTCATGTTGTGGTACCGATAATCATGATCGTCGATACAACATTCACTCACACTTAGATTTTAATGAGGTTCTAGTGGTTGTTGATCGTGGGATACAAGTGTTAGGTAACCCAACGTTACCATTCACAATTTTCTTCATTGCTAACACTTTTCTCCTCTTAGAGAAAAATGAGAAAAAAAAATGGAGATGTAATAAAAATGAAGCAGCAGATATATTTATTATTCTCTATTTTACATGAGCTAATATGCACTTTAACAATAAATACAATATTTCTCACACATTTTATAATTATTCATAATATTCATCTACTTTAACATCTTATTATTATGTATTTTCAGCCACAATAGGCCTATTATTCTTAGTTGCTGATCATGGATTGATCGGAAATATGACCACTTTTCCGGTGGCTCGGTTTGTTTCCAGATAAGCAAAAGCTTCGTTAACCTTGTCGAAAGGGTATGGCCCCTTCGGGTCGAGCACTGGCTTCACCTTCCCACTCTCCAGAAATGGATTTAGTTTCTTCAATATTTCTCCATTTGAAGTTAGGACAAAGTACAAACCGGGTGGTGTTGCTGCACCAGATATGATTACTACACTGCCGCCTTCCTTCACTGCTTTCAAGGCCCTATCTCCTTGCCCTGTCGTTTTTTTAAAAGAAAAATGATGGCAGCATTAATTATTAAACCATTATAGACAGTTTAAGTGACAGAATTCATGAAGAAATATTTAATTCTGAGTCGACAATTATAATATGATCAAAGAGCAAGAATTTGGAATATTGCACCTGTCACTAGCAAATCAGAAACACAACAAATAATCCTTATTCCCCAATATGTTTGGGGTCAACATGAATCTTTTTTCACTGTTCCATTGATAAATGTACTAGAATTGTTATATCTACTAGAACATTCAATGCAACTCGATGCTTAGCCATGAAAACAAACCACGCCAATTTTGGTTTACACCTCTCTCATCCTGCTCTTATGCAAAGATAACATCACTCTTGAACGGGAGAAAATTAAGTTAAAAAAGAAAAAAAGGGAATAAAATTCCCATAGCAGCTTCTAGATATTATGCAACTGTCATCGCCCAGTAGTTCATATGAACCGCTATTTTGCTAAGTTCTTGTTATTAATTTTTCGGGTTGGAATTGCTATCTTATTAGGTTCAGCAAGAATATGATTCTCAGAACGTTGCCGCCTGAATGTGGCATAATTACCTCGAACATCATAATCAACTGAGGACATTAGTTACATTCATCCCATAATGTCTACACCAAAGAATTGTGGACCCAACAAGAAGCTAATAGTTCTAACATGGTTTCTAATTTAGAAACAATTGGGACATTGTCTTACCTACAGCATCATAAACCACGTCGAATTTTTCTGATAGATCTTCAAAGTTCACCTTGGTGTAGTCAATAGCCAAATCTGCACCCAAGCTTTTCAGAAATTCCAGTTTTCTTGTGCTTGAAGTAGCGGCTACCTCGGAAGCACCAAACACTTGTTTTGCAAGCTGCATCACCAAAATAAATAGCATGGTTTGTGGCATGAGACGCATGCAGATAAACTAAAGTCGTAGCTCAGTGGTTTACCTGGATCACAAGGGATCCAACTCCACCAGCACCCCCTAAGACGAGTATGGATTTGCCGGCAGAAAATCCTGCCTTTTCAAGACCTCCATAGGCAGTCTCAATTGCCACAGGGAGACTAGCAACCTGTACAAAATCAAGATTCTTGGGCTTCAGACCCAGTAATCTTTCTTCAACAGCCGTGTACTCGGCCAATGAGCCGAATCGTTTTGGCTGTTCTAGTGAATTTTCGTTTATGTCTCCATATACTTCATCTCCTTCTTTAAGACCTTTTACTTGACTACCAACTTTAACTACCACACCAGCAACATCATAGCCTGGAACAGTCTACAGGGAAAAAAAAAGGAATCAAAACATTAAGTTGGAAGCTACACTTGTTAGATTCTACAAATTGTCGATTCAACATTTGAAGCAGTATATATAATGCAGTTACAGTGTGAATATACAATTCTAGCTTAGCTTGTCATCAATGCAAGAACCAACGAGAAATTAAGCCTTAAATTAAGGGATTCCATGCATGTATAAAAATTCTAGAGAAATTAGGGTAAGAGAAAGTTACAGGAGGGGATGAATCAATAGCCTTAAATTTCCCGAGCCGCCTTTTGAAATCAACAGGGTTAAGCGCCGCTGCCACCACCTTGATCAATACCTGATCATCCTTCACTTCGGGCACGGCAACATCTGACACAAACTTCAACACCTCAAGGCCACCGTACTCGTTGTAAATCCAGGCCTTCATTTTGGATGGTATTGAAGGAGACATTGTTAAGGATTCAGCACGAGCAGCTTATGTTATGTATGATAAAATGCATCAGAGAAAATGGGATATACTTATATACACAATGGTTAGATTTTTCAAGATTTTGTTGGGAAAAATGTCTATGGCTGATTGGGCGAAGGAGAATGGAGGAGTCTCGAACCAGACTGTGATATTGTCCATGTTCATTTTCAATCAACCGTTAATTTAGAAGATTAGGCTTATTTTGTATCAAGGACTAAATCCCACGTGGAGATTCAAGGTTAATCCTCTGGATAACGTTACCATTTAAATTGGAACCTCAAATTTTAGCCCATTTTCGATTTAAACAAAAATGAGATTTTTAGTAGATTTTGATGAAATATGAAATAAAGAAATTGTAGTTTCTATGAAATGTGTGTTTAGAATTATTTTTTAATTTTAACTTAAATTTTAATTCAAATTTTGAACTAAACCAAATAGGGCTTAATATCATATTAAAGTTCACTAAACTCAAACGATCAAATCTTCCAAGACTCTAAAACAAGTATAAGGGACGAATCACATTTTTGCGGAAGCGTGTTAAGGAATTTATCTCATATCGAAAAATTATAAAGCAAATAATTAACATAATAGGCATTCAATGACTCATCTTAATAAGATTGACATTTAAGATGAAATTTCAAATTTTAGTACTGCTTATCACCTTTATCATCTCAGGCCTTGCATGAGGCTCATCTGATGATGTGTCACTTATAACTAAATCATGCTGCATGAACAGGGCCACACGTCGGCCCCATAAAAATTGTGCAAAACAAATCCTAAATTTAATTGTATATAATAATGCTTCTTATTTATTGTTATCTAATACTTCTGATGATATATCTAACAGAGAAGATAAGATAATACTAGATAATTATCATAATAATATAGAAGACAAAATAGATTTAGATTTTGTTCATTACACTATTTAATCCGATCTAATAGTCATGACAAACGTACCCAAATTTAAGCCTCATTTTTATGTGTCAAGATCTCATCATATTTTCCCAGGGTAATTTGAGTTGTCAATGGAGCATTATTATTTTTCACATTGCTTGCACACATTCATTGTATCTAGACAATACACTAATGCCCTTATTATGAATTACATTAGGATTAAGAACTTTCCTCTTGCTTCAACATTCAGTGCACCGAGACATACGTCTAACTAAGAAAAACTAGACAAGCACGTTAAAGTAGATACTGCTATTTACATCCATAATTGTTATATATTCATCTCGCTCTATATTCGTTCCTATTAAAGTTTAAAAGATCACTATTTTCAGCCACGTCAAATTCCAATATTATCCTTGTTAAATTAATTCGTTTAAATACTATAGAAACACACAAATTTTATATATTCAACTTTGGTTGGACAAAACTTTCGAATTAGACTCGAACTGAACTAAATCGAATCGAGCGGTTGTTCTTAAGTTAAATATTCGAACGGGTATCTAAATCGAAGAACCGATTATTCCTATTTTTTTTAAATCTTAAATAAGCCAGATTATTTTATTTTTCTAAATAAATTTGTTAATTAATTTAGCCCAATCCCAAAATATGATTTTTCCTATTTCTAATTTCCAGCCTAAGTCCAATTTATCAAATTGGCCTAAAATTTACCAAATTTCTTATTCTACCGTAGTGTCGTTTCTGTTTGGAGAAATCAAATTGAAAACCTCTCTTTAAAATTGTGAGCTCGCTATCTTCATCTTCCTATAATTTAAATAGCCAAAATTATGAAAAACTCAACAAAAAGAGATGCAAAAAATATGACGTGATTGAATTACGTTAAGAACTAAAATTGAATATGTTATTAGTTAAATTAATGTAGTGTTGTTGTAAATATAAAAAAAAAATTAATTATTCTACTGAACATGAAAATCGAATGGAACCGAATTGAACGATTCCATAATTAAATTTGGACCCGACGATTCCATTTACTAATATCCAAAATTTTGGGTTCGGTTCAATTCACACGTCCAACCCTATATTCAACCTAAATACATCCTTAAGACAATTTCAAAATTGTAAAAATAAAAAATACTATATTCATCCAAATTTTATTGTAAAGTAACTGAGAAGACAATACTTATGTATATAGCTAAATGTCATTAATGGTGGGGGGAAAAACTCTATTCTTCTTACATTATTTTTGTTCTTTCAAAAAGAAAAATAAAAATTGATGATATTTATTTTCATGTATTTCCTCTAACTATAATACTAAATTCATCAAATTCAATTCCTACTTTTATAAATTCTTCTTCGTATATTGTTATGTCTTCGTGTATTTTCTCTTTCAATTTTTGTTTTGATTTTAGTATAGGATGATATTTTATTTTTATTAGGTTTTTATGATTTTACTTGAAAATAATATTTTATAATTATTAGGGTTTTAGTTAAACACAAATTTTAAAAGAATATAAAAAGGTTAAAAAGAATTCAATGAAAATAAATATTAGTTTATGAATTTAAAACGATATACTTTTATTTACTTTTATGTCTATTTAGGTAAATTTACATTAAATTAAATGATATACCAATTAATTGATGTAATGTGTTATTATTACTTAACTTATGTTACACATCAGTATTTAGTAAACGATTTTCTCGACAATATAAATAGTAAAAATCATGTTTAAAAATTAAGTTTTTAGAAAAACTAGTTAAATAAGTATCAGTAAAACTCGATCTTAAGTCAAAACAACTCAAATAGTACGATCCATCAATCACCCCAAAATAAAAGAGTTAATTAAATCAACAATCACCAATATTTGTCTTCAGTTGCTACTTGATCACCCAAAAATAAAAGGTTATTGATTGATTACCCACTTTTGAAAAATATAACCCATCCATCACTCATATTTCAATTCCATCCATCTAATTGGGAAAAAAATTCGGGTAATGCTATGGGTACATCACCCTTTACATAATGGGTGTCAGGTCCAATAGGGTGCCGTCATTTGTCCATTATGACACTCATTATGTAAAATGCTATGTACAAATAACATTTTCAAAAAATTCACGTGGCAGATGAAAATCTTACATGCCTATTGATGCCATTAAAATTTGACTAGTGTATCTAACACATTCCATTAATAGCATTTTCTGCCCAAAATTGAAGGATCGTTCTTTCCTTTCCCTAGCAAAGGTTGATTTTCCCCAATCCTCTCTGCAAATCTAATTAATTTTTTGAAAAAATCGTTTTCTATCCAAAAGTAAGAAATTTTGAATAGAAAGCAGTGTAGAACATGCAAAGCCATGTTTGCAATCATGAGCCAGGCCCGATTTGGTTTTAGGTATAATGAAAGGGTCTAACAATGATTTATTAAGAGATTGTGGCTCAGAATCAGATTGATTATGACAAAAAGATCGAAAATTGGGTTTAGGAAGGACCACGTGTTTGTATTCCTCCCACAAATTTAAACTTCTAGACGGAATCGTTTAACGATAAGTAACACGAAATAGCAAATATCTCTAATACCTAAAAGACCTACAGTTGATGCAAGTTTTGCTTTTTTCTGGTTGCCTTGCACCCACCCAATTCATTGCCAACCTTGTGGAGATACTTGCAAGAAATACAGAATCAAGAAGAGGACAGTCATAACAAAAATAAAAGGGTTGTTCGAGGATCAATTCCATATGCACCATCAAAAATAAAGAAAAATTTAGCAACTCGATAGTACATTTATGTTGTTTGATGGCCATAATTTAGGTTATGAAGTTGATAACTATGTTTTGAATTGATGTTTTTTTGTTGTACGTATACCTGAAATTATGTTTTGTTACTGCACAATTGAATCAAATTATGCTTAATACATGGTTGAAAGAAATTTTATATTTTGATGTATAGTTGAGTGAATTGAAATATTATATTTTGGTGTATTTTGAGTGAAATTTTATATTTCTGGTGCTTAACATCGGCAGAAGTTTTTGTGACGGCAGATTACCGTCCAGTTTAACACTTGCCAATATACTGATAAAATATGCTAGGACTTCGAATTAACTAAATGCAAACAAGGTAAAAGTCTCATGGCTTCTGGTGCCTCTGTTTAATAGTCTACATCACCAACATACAACTACCAAACATCAATAACAAACTACACATTCACAACACCATACATAGTAGCCGCTTTTGGGGTAGTCGAGTTGGTGGAACAGGTGAACGCGGAGACCAAATGTCACGAATTCGAATTCCTTTTCAACACTTCATCAGTCGAGTCCGTCGCATCGGATTTGCCTAGTACAGTTTACCTCTTCTGTGTGGTTTGCGGGTTACTGCACATGGAGTGGAGTTTATCTAGTGCACACTCACAGTGGTCGGGGCTCCACTAGTGAGTTGCTGCTGCGGGTTTCTACCTAAAAAAAAAAAACACCATGCATGGTACTTTTTTCCTACAATTCCAATCACAAACAACATCCTACCAACTAAAAGACATAATTTATGACATAGTCTTCACTTCTTTGGATTGCATCAACCCAAGCTGGAAATTAGGATTTGAATCAACCCTCTCTTAAGCAAGTTGGATCTCTCGGGGCAAACAGGAACTTGAATCAACCACAGATGGAAATTAGGTCTCTTAGTGGGATGGTTGATAAGAAATGGAGAAAATTATCAAGGGCAGGTGCCGATTCCAATGAGGAATCCTCTGTTTCTGAGCAAATCCCAAGTGGTTAAATAGGTTTAAAAACCCCAAATGAACTCCATTCGAGGAAAAGGAAAGCCCAAGGAAGATTCATCGACTTCAGCTAAGGAACAGCTATTTTGTCGAATTTATCACAATCTATTTGGAGTGTGAAATAATTGAACACGCTGTAGTTATTGAACAAGTTTTCCATTTCAGGGATTTGATGATGACGACTGTGAAAAAACCAAGCAATCAAAGCCTCAAGAAATTATCAAAAATGAACTTGCTAAGCTAAAGGAGGAAACTAACGATTCTTGAATTTTTTGGGACGAATGCGCTATTAGTTGAGTGGGTAATATCCAACTTGTCAAATTTTAACGGTGTTAGTCGCCAAGTAAGAAATTCATCTGTCATGTGGACATTTTTGTCTAATTGGATGGATGGAAGTGAAATGGGTGATGGATGGGTAATTTTTTTTTAGAAGAGGGTGATCACTTTTTATTTTTGGATAAACAAGTAGTAATCGAATGCAAATGTGAGTGATTGATGATTTATTTAACTCTGGAATGAAAGGGGTGATCTCGTATTTAAACAATGAAAAACGGATGAAATAGCATCTCAGCTCCTCTCCTGGAATAAGTTGAATCTAGCTTTGTAGTCATCCAATCGTCAAAATTGTGTATTTATCAAACTTTTAATGAAAAAATAAAAATAACATGTTGAAGATAAAAATAAATTAATAAATAGATTGTCATTTTCAAGGACCATACCCAAAATTATCCTTCGCACTAAAATTCTGACAATTAAATAGATATGGTTTCCAGTTATTGGGTAAAATTATCAATCATGCTTTCATTTTGTGTTACATTAATTTTGACATTGTGCCACGTGTTAACATATAATTTGATAACTAAAAAAAACACTTTCTTGTTCAACACTTTTTGAATCTCCACACAACATCCATAAAACGTACACTTGGCATAATTTCGTATAATTATAACACTAAATATGTAATGGGGTCAAACACGATTAGTCCCTGAATTTACAGCATTGTTTCAATTTGATCATTGAACTATTTTTCATTTTAATTACAAAATAGAAACAAAACCTCTTTTCTTTCTGGTTAGAAGCGAAGGCAAAATATCCACCTTAATGCAAACGCTGTCATTATTTCTCCTAAAAAAATCCATTTAAATGCTTCGAGGTGTATCGGACCGACCATGTATACCAAATCGGGCAGGTTCAGCCCACAGCAGATAGGCTACCAAGCTCGGCTCATCATTCGAATCTCTTAAGCCCGACATGGGCCAGTTAGGGACTAGCGCACCCGCCAAAAAAGAGGGGTGACAACCTAAAATCGGGCCATACCGGCTGGTTCACACATCTATTCGAGGCCTAATTCCTCCAATCTTGGTTAGAACATGTGCCTTCTATAACCTAGAGAGTAACCTAACATATTCAACTTTTACACCATCTTTCACCAATTGAAAACATGTGGGGGTACTTTGCTGGCCGTATTTCTTTCATTAGCCATATTCAGATCCCAAAGGAAGAAATAGAAGTAACAATTCTAATCGAACAGGTTTGGATGGGTGACATGCAACCAAACAATGATACTTTGAAGAAGGGATATCCTAATTGCACTGGTTTTGCAGTACCTGCCTTTTTCTCACAATTCCCAGTGAAAGTTCAGAAATGCCTTTAGGTAAGTCGTGACTTTCAGTTGATTAGCGAAGGTTAAATTGTGTTGCATCTAAGATCTTTGTTTGCAGATAGATTTTAAACAATTGTTGAGAGATTATAATACGACAAGCACAGGAAATGACCAGGGAAATAACAAAGAATCATCGGCCGCGGAGTTGAATCTTGAAAAGCAAATGTATCCTTGGAAAGAGAATCCAATTTGGGAGGAATGAAATCGGTTGTCCACTTTATGTTGAAGCTGGAGGGAATTTATTATGGCCTTCTTGGTTTTTGTACTCAATCAAGCGCTTGTTGAGTATTGCTTTTAAGTAGTTATAAGCAGTGGGTCCTATAGAATGTGTGGATAATAAGTAGACAAAAAGTTGTTTATTCTACGAAATGTGTAGATAAAAGAACGTTTAACCAACTTATAAAAAAGGCTAAGGAGTGTCAAACCTTTGTAATTTTTCTCATTCTTGTTTGTCTTCGGGTATCTTATTTGAGAGAAACTAATGGAAATTAGGGAGCTGTCATAAGGTTTATTATATCATCATAAAAATGAGAAAGGTTTGAGAAAACGGGGTGTGCAATTTTCTATTGTAAATTTATTTTCATCATCATACTGAATTGATGTAGAAGCTAAGAGGAAGTTACATTAAGACGAACATTTATAAATTTTGCGTGTTCTTGTTTCTATGTTTTCTTTATGCAATTTTTATTGCTCTCGATGGTATATAATTAGGGTTCCTAATTCTCAACAAATGTTTCTTTAATCCGACTTCTTCCAATGAAGAGGTAAAAGTGACATCCCATTTGCACACCATTGCAATGAAATTCCTTTTGACATTCCTCTTTACCATCGAATGAAAAAATTTAGTGCATTTATCACTATTTTTTAGGTACTCACATATGGCTTTTTGGAAGTAGAAACTTATCTCCGCTTCACATAAATCCATAGCTTTTTTCCTCATACTTGTGAAGTCATACTTTGAAGTTCAACATTAAGTGGATCATCATGCAATTTTAATTGTACCTCTTTCAAAGACGACGTAGCTGTCTCGGTCCTAGCGGAGATGTGGGCAAAATGTTTCTCATTAAATTTTTTAAAATCCCCTTTTAGGCCATACAACTTCTTACATAGAATAAATTACTTCGTGCCCCAAACATCGTGTTCCCAACCATTTTGAACAGTCTCATGAAAGTTTTCGTGGTTGGTCCACATATTGAAGAACCTAAATGGCTTCCTCTTACTCCTATCGAGCACAACAAGTGATACAATACATGGTGAGTGGTCCGAAAAACACCCCTAAGGGGGGTAGTTAGCAACACTATTAAACCCCGATTGTACCCAAGCATCATTCACCATAGCCCTATCAAGTTTACTCCAAGTTGAATTATTCGTCTAAGTATAGAAACATCTTATGGATCTCACATCCCTGAGTCCCAAATTAAGGCATAAGTTGGAAAAATCTCTTACTTTATACGGCGTAACCTCAGCTCCATTACATTTTTCATCAAATTTGAGTACATTATTAAAGTCACCCAAAAGTAATCACGGTGAGGAACATCTAGTTCCAAATTACAAGATGTTGTTCCACAAGGGCCTATGGTTCACAATAGTATGAAAGCCATAGACAAAGCTAAAAAGATTGTAAGTCAAGCTAACCTTGCAAGTGATTGAGCAATGTATGATTTGAGAGGTAATCTCCATCGTTTCCACTTGGACTTTCCCGAGGTTCCATAAAATCAAGATACGACCGGCTTGGTGAGAATGAAAGTTTTTTATTTCTAGGAAACCCCCAAATTTATTCCGCAACAAACGGTGAAGTTTATGATGATCAATCTTAGTCTCCAAAATGCCCATAACATCAATATCATTTTGTTTGATAAAATTCCGAACCCCATTTAGCTTTAGGGGAAGGTTCAGTCCCCTAATGTTCCAAGATGCTATCTTCATGATGAGATAGCAAGAGAGTTACCCCTTTTGACAACCTTCTTAGTCGTTTTCTTGCCATGTATTTCTATCACTCCTTTCAATTTACCATTGCATACTGACGTAGAATTAGGGCGACTACAATCTGCTTCTTCCAATAGCTGATCGGTCCGCACCTCATGACCTATGTCTCGTATGTTCTGTTTTGAGGAAGTCTGTTGGCTGCTGGAAGTGTCTCCCTCAGGCTGCTGTGAACACGAACTCTCAGGCAACATATTTTCTTCACCTGTACCAACTGGCTGCATGTCTTGTGTTCCTGTAGGCTAGATACCTGTTACACTTCCTGGCTGTGTGTTCCGTGTGCCCGCAGTCAGCTTACATGGTGTACCTGCAGGCTGTCTAGTCTGTGTGCACATATGTTGCCGAGTCAGTGTGCACGCAGGCTGTTGAATCTGTACACCCGCTGGCTATGAATCTGCGTGCACGCATCCTGCTGAATCTGTATGCTCAAAAGCTATTCACCTTGCGTGTCTGCCTTGCGTCCTTTCAGCTAATTCTTCTTTTTCTTGTTGGCCACGACGATAAATTCATTGTTATTATCTGAATCCTGTCCATTAGTGTCTGTACATAAGACTGCTTGTATAGTTCCAATCTGCTTATTCTGGTCCGCTTGTAAAGAATTCTGCTCAGTATTTTGCTTCAGCAAACTGCCTTGTGGAAGAGAGGTATCAATAGTATCAATAATCTGTGGAACTTCCCCGCCAACCTTCTATACAGAAATTTCTTCATGTGGACTATCATTAGTCTCATTTGTAGCCAGATTTTGTGTTACTATCAGCTGTATAACATTTCCCTGATCTGCAACCTTAGTTCACGTAGCATTTTTATTAATGTTGCACCCATATGTTGCGTGTCCGACCATTTTACAAGTGTTGTGGAACTTAGGAATGTGCTCAAAGATAACATGTCGCTCACAAGATTTTCCAGTTGGTAGTTTGAATATGAGCGTGTGAACTAACTCCTTTGACACATCCACTTCAACTAAGACCCTTGTGAATGAAAGTCTTCCCTTATTGGAGGCCAGCTTATCAATGGCTACAGGGGTCCCAATTTTTGACACAATTATGCTAAGTGTAATTTTGTTCCAACAATCAAGAGGTAAACCAGGCAAGTTTATCCACAATGGTAAAATACTAAACCCCTTATCATTATCAAACTCAAAGCATCGCGGCATAATTTTTAGCATAAGTGCTCTACCATACACAATGTAAGGTCCCCCATGAAAGACACTTAGTCTAGAGGCTTCACTATTAAATTTAAAGACTAGCCATCCACTCTTACACATTTGGAGAAGGGCTGTCTTACCTGGAAAATGGCCAGCAAAGTACCCCACATGTGTAAGTCACGGAAAGTTCCATTTCAATATTTCGCGCATATAAGCTGACCTACAATAAGTGAAAGCCTTCATTCGCAAGGGTCTTAGTTGAAGTGGATGTGTCAAATGAGTTAGTTCACACGCTCATATTCAAACTACCTACTGGGAAATCTCGTGAGCAACATGTTATCTATGAGCACATTCCTAAGTTCTGCAACACTTGTAAAATGGTCGGATACGCAACATGTTGAAGTGCATGTGTCAAAGGAGTTAGGAATGTGCTCATAGATAACATGTTGCTCACGAGATTTCCAGTAGGTAGTTTGAATATGAGCGTGTGAACTAACTCCTTTGACACATCCACTTCAACTAAGACCATTGCGAATGAAAGCCTTCCCTTATTGGAGATCAGCTTATACGCGCAAAATATTGAAAGGGAACTTTCCATGACTTACACATATAGGGTACTTTGCAGGCCGTTTTCCAGATAAGGCAGCCATTTTCCGAATGTGTAAGAGTGGATGGCTAGTCTTTAAATTTAATAGTGAAGCCTCTAGACTAAGTGTCTTTCATGGGGGACCTTACATTGTGTATGGTATAGCACTTATGCTAAAAATTATGTCGCAATGCTTTGAGTTTGATGATGATAAGGGATTTAGTATTTTACCATTGTGGATAAACTTGCCTGGTTTACCTCTTGATTGTTGGAACCCAATTGCACTTAGCATAATTGTGTCCAAAATTGGGACCCCTATAGCCACTAATAAGCTTACCTCCAATAAGGGAAGGCTTTCATTCGCAAGGGTCTTAGTCGAAGTGGATGTGTTTAAGGAGTTAGTTCACACTCTCATATCAACCTATATCAACCTACCTACTGGGAAATCTCGTGAGCAACATGTTATCTATGAGCACATTCCAAAGTTCTGCAACACTTGTAAAATGGTCGGACACGAAATAGATGGGTGCAACACTAATAAAAATGTTATGGGAACTAAGGTTGTAGATCAAGGAAATGTTATACAGCATGTAGTAACATAAAATCTGGCTACAAATGAGACTAATGATCGTCCACATGAAGAAATTTCTGTACAGAAGGTTAGCGGGGAAGTTCCACATACTATTGATACCTCTCCTCCGCAAGGCAGTTTGTCGAAGCTGAATTCTTTACAAGCGGACCAGAATGACCAGATTGGAACTATACAAGGAGTCTTACGTACAGACACTAATGGAAAGCATTCAGATAATATCAATGAATTTATCGTCGTGGCCAGCAAGAAAAAGAGGAATTAGCTGAAAGGACGCAAGGCAGACACGCAAGGTGATAGCTTTCGAGCATACAGATTCAGCATGATGCGTGCACGGATTCGCCAGCCAGCGGGTGTACAGATTCAACAGCCTGCATGCACACTGACTCAGCAACATGTGTACACACAGATTAGACAGCCTGCAGGTACACCAGGTAAGCTGACTGCGGGCACACGGAACACACAGTCGGCCAGTGTAACAGATATCCAGCCTACAGGAACACAAGACATACAGCCGTGAAGAAAATATGTTGCCTGAGAGCTCAACTTTCTTGCTATCTCATCATGAAGATAGCATCTTGGAACATTAGGGGACTGAACCTCCCCCTGAAGCAAAATGGGGTTCGAAATTTTATTAAACAAAATGATATTGATGTTATGGGCGTTCTGGAGACTAAGATTGATCATCATAAACTTCACCGTGTGATGCGGAATAAATTTAGGGGTTTCCTAGAAATCAACAACTTTCATTCTCACCAAGCCGGCTGTATCTTGATTTTATGGAACCCCGGGAAAGTCCAAGTGGAAGCGATGGAGATTACCTCTCAAATCATATCTTGCTCAATCACTTGCAAGGTTAGCTTCACTTACAATCTTTGTTAGCTTTGTCTATGGCTTTCATACTATTGTGAACCGTAGGCCCTTGTGGAACAACATCTTGTAATTTGGAACTAGATGTTCCTCACCGTGGTTGCTTTTGGGTGACTTTAATAATGTGCTCAAATTTGATGAAAAAGTAATGGAGCTGAGGTTATGCCGTACATAGTGAGAGATTTCTCCAACTTATGTCTTAATTTGGGACTCGGAGATGTGAGATCCATAGGATGTTTCCATACTTAGACGAATAATTCAACTTGGAGTAAACTTGATAGGGCTATAGTGAATGATGCTTGGGTACAATCGGGGTTTAATAGTGTTGCTAACTACCCCCCTTCGGGGTGCCTTTCGAACCACTCATCATGTATTGTATCACTTGTTGTGCTCGATAGGAGTAAGAGGAAGCCATTTAGGTTCTTCAATATGTGGACCAACCACGAAAACTTTCATGAGACTGTTCAAAATTGTTGGGAATGCGATGTTAGGGGCACGAGCAATTTATTCTATATAAGAAGTTGTATGGCCTAAAAGGGGAACTTAAAAAGTTTAATGGGAAACATTTTGCCCACATCTCCGCTAGGACCGAGACAACTATGTCGTCTTTGAAAGAGGTACAATTAAAATTGCATTATGATCCACTTAATGTTGAACTTCAAAGTATAGTCGCAAGTATGAGGAAAAAAGTTAATGATTTATGTGAAGCGGAGAGAAGTTTCTACTTCCAAAAAGCAAATGTGAGTACCTAAAAAATAGTGATAAATGCACTAAATTTTTTCATTCGATGGTAAAGAGGAATTTCATTGCAACCTCTTCATTAGAAGAAGTCGTCGACGAATTTATGCACTTTTTCAGTGAATTATTGGGGAAAAACAGTCTGGTGCAGCCTATAGATGTTGACGTCTTGACAAGGGGCCCCATGATATCAGAAGAGCATGCCTCGGTGTTAATTAAAGAGATTTCGGAGCAAGAGATACAGGATGCACTATTTTCTATCAGAGATGATAAGTCGTCAGGTCTGGATAGGTTTTCATCTTGCTTCTTTAAGAAGGCTTGGGGGATCATTGTAGAGAATTCATTGGAGCCGTAAAGGAGTTCTTCAACTCTTCTTCACTTCAAAAGCAAACAAATCACACAATTATTTCTCTAGTGCCTAAGGCAAGTCATTCTAACACTGTAGGAGATTGTAGGCATATTACATGTTGTAATGTGTTTTATAAAGTCATCACAAAAATCCTTGCATCTCAACTGGGTCCTATTCTTGGATCGATAATAGATTAGGCGCAAGCTGCATTTGTGGAGGGCAGAAGCATGACAGAGAACATATATCTTGCTCAAGATCTCCTTAGGCAATACAATCGCAAAAGAGTTGCCCCTAGATGTCTCCTGAAAATTGAACTTAAGAAGGTATATGACACGGTTAATTGGGATTTCCTCCGTAGTGTGCTTGAAGGTTTAGGATTCCCAACAATGTTCATTGGATGGGTGATGGAGTGCATTATTTCGCCAACCTATTCCATTGCACTCAATAGTGACCTTTATGGATTCATTAAGGGTAGGAGGGGGCTTCGTCAAGGTGACCCTTTATCACCCTTTTTGTTTGTTATTTACCTTCAATATTTCTCTAGAATGCTTAAGGGAGTAACCGATGAGAGTGAGTTTAATTACCATCCCAAATGTGGCCAATTGAAGATAACTCACCTAGCATTTGTGGATGACTTGATGTCATTTGCTAGAGGGGATGTCACTTCGGTTGACATCTTAATGGAGTGCTTGTCTAAATTTGGAGACATGTCAGGACTTAGGATGAACGTGAACAAATCCAATTTCTATACAACGGGAATACTTGGATTAGAGTTGGAAGACATTTACCAAATGACAAATATGACAAATGGCACAATGCCATTTCGGTATCTTGGTATTCCACTTGCGGCGAAAAAGTTGAAAGTTAGTTCTTATGACTCTTTTACCAACAAAATCTCGACCAATATTGGTGCTTGGTCTAGGGTTTCCTTGTCCTATGCGAGGAGGGCAGAACTAGTTAGAGCCGTCCTACAAGGTGTTGAATGTTTTTGGCTTTCCATACTACCTATTCCGACTGCGGTTGCTTCAAAGATTGTTAGCCTTTGTCGTAACTTCCTTTGGGGATCCAATAAGCCATTAGTTGCTTGGAGTGGTATTTGTTTGCCGAAACAAAAGGACGGTCTTGGATTCAGAGATATTAAATGTTGGAATGCAGCTCTCCTTGCTAAAACTCTTTGGAACATTCATAGCAAGAAAGATACTCTTTAGGTGAGGTGGGTAAATCAGTTTTTTCTTCGAGGAGCAGATGCTTGGGAATACACGGTGAAGAAAGAGGATTCTCCATTGTTTAAAAGGCTGATGGAAGTTCGTGACTTTCTGATTCAGCCTGAGCATACTAGTTAAGCTGCAATGGACATGCTGTTCGAATGGACTACCTCAGGCAGATTTAATAGCACAAATGCATATGATTTTTTCAGGCCTAAGGGGTCAAAATCTACTTGGGCTACAACTGTTTGGAATGCTTCTATCACCCTAAGCATGCTTTTATCATGTGGCTTGGCGCCAAGTCCAAGTTACTAACCAAGGATAAACTTACGCACTTAGATATTGATCGTAATTGCAATTTTTGCGACTCTATGGCAGAAACCGAACAACACCTCTTCTTCACGTCATTTTAGTGATTCCGTTTGGGGGAAGATCCGTACATTGCTAGCCATCTTAAGATCAATGTCTACACTTCCTAGTGCATTGAAATGGTTGAAGAATGAGGCTCGAGGGACAACATGGATAAGTAAAGTGAAGCGAATTGCTCTTGCTAGTATTGTCTACCACATATGGATGGCACGAAACCGGAAAATTTTTTAAGATCTCAGACCACATGTTGATAGTGTCATTAGACGAATTAAAACACACGTATACAAAGTGATGTTTTATTTGTATCCGAATGTTTTGATTCAATGTGAGTCCATTGCACTAGGTTGCTAGATCTTATCATTTGTACACCTCTTCATTCTGTTTGCCCGGGTATACTTACACTTAATTTTGTACTTCATTTTGATTGCCCGGTTATGCCTGATGTACTTGTTTTGCGTACTTGATTTGTGATTTGCCCGGGAATGCCCAGTGTATTTGTAAATGGTTTTGATCAATATAATTAATTTTTACCGTTCAAAAAAAATGTAATTGGATAATAGAGATATAATCAAATGATTGAACAGAAATGCAAAAACGGACAGCTTAACAAGATTTTGAACTCAACGACAACCTAGCCGATACGAGAAAGCCTTGCATTTTTCCGTCGCATGGCCCATCGTTTCTTGATATCACATGGATCACCTTTTTCGCGTTCAATCGATTTTTCCTCACAGGATTCTTGTCTGATTCTGGCAGCTTCAGCTAGCAAGTCGGTAATTAACATCTCGGTTGTCTTTGTCATAATCCCTCGGAGATACCACGAAATCGGAGGTGGAGGAACGATAGACGGTTGTATGAGTTGCTCCAAGCTTAATTTCGATGCGATTCTTCCTTTGCCTTTCGTGCATGTAACATAATCCGTCAAAGATGGAGGTTTAAATGGATGGCATAATTCTTCATCTACAAAAATGGGCTCCATTTTCCAGCAACCTTCAAATCTTTGCATAAATCCGGATTTTATTTGCTTAAACTTCATCTGATAAACACGGTAAAAAGACAAGGCATGAAATCTTAAATCAATCCCATATTCTTCCATTCTTAAGCCTATTTTGCGATTAGGGATTCCTGATAATAAGTGCATGTTTGGAAGTGATTCAATTATACTCTAAAGTTGGTTAAACATACATTTTATCAACATATTTCGTAAGATCTACAGTTATTATCCACATATATTTCGTAGGACTCACAACATATAATCACTTAAACTTTAATAACTTCCCAAACATGCCTTAAGATTTAACCAAAAAAATGCGCACAGACTCGATTCAAGGATAGAAGGTTTCACACTTACTGAATAATCGTCTCGGTTTTGATCCACCAAAACATGAATTGAAATGGTCCCAGACAACCAAAGGAATCTCCAAATTGCTGCTTGTTCCACTTCTACCACCTGCCTTGATCCCTCGTCAACTAAGACCTTTCTCGATATTACTTCCTGGTCGATAAATTGATAACATCATATTTAAAATGTAAATACCTGCGGTGCTAGAAAGTGGTAAAGGAAAATTGTAAAATGAAAATCGAGCAATTATATGAAACTTCTTGCCAAAACATGTTTGGGCTTCTTTAAAAAGATGTTTTCCGTTCAATAAACTCAGCTTTTCTAAATTCAAGGAAAGTACTTTCATTTTTTTTTTTAGCTTAGCTAAACATGATCCTGTTTGTGAAATTACCTTAATATTTTTGAATACTCTCTTATTATCGGGGTCTGTTACAATGTTGTAGACAGCATCGGGGGGCAACCCAACATCGACTTTCAGATTAAGGTTACAAAGAGAGCCTTTAGGTACTGTAACCTGCAAAAAATTCATAGCAGAATTAACTTTATGCACTTTTTGATAGACATTCTCAGCGATAAATCACAGATCAACAAAGTAGGTGATCTAAACAGAAGTGAGCATTCACCACAAACAGCAGTATAAAAGAAATTGTTTTGGTTAAATCTTAATCCCTAAAACCAAACAATAACATACAAAAAAGAAATCAGAAAACGAGCAAGAGCAAAGAACACACAGATTTATAGTGATTAAAGAAATATTAGTTGAGAACTAGGAACCCTAATTTTATACCATCGAGAGCAATAAAAATTGCATAAAGAAAATATAGATACAAGAACATGCAAGATTTATAAAGATTCGACTTAATGTAACTTTATGTCCTCTTAGCTGCTACATCAATTCAGTATGATGATGAAAATAAATTTACAAGAGAAAATCGCACACCCCATTTTCTCAAACCTTTCTCATTTTCATGATGATATAATAAACCTTATGACAGCTCCCTAATTCCCAATAGTTCATCTCAACAGGTTAAGGAACCAGAACTATATACGTATAAGATACCCAAAGACAAACAAGAATGAGAAAAATTTAAGAGGTTTGACACTCCTTAGCCTTTTTATAAGTTGGTTAAACATACTTTTATCTACACATTTCGTAGAATAAACAACTTATTGCCCACTTATTATCCACACATTCCGTAGGACCCACTGCTTATAATCACCTAAAAGCAATATCAAACAAGCACTTGATTGAGTACAAAAACCAAGAAGGCCATAATAAATTCCCTCCAGCTTCAACATAAAGTGGACAACCGATTTCATCCAGATAAACTCCTTACCTTTATATCAGGAGGATGGTCCTCCCAAATTGGATTCTCTTTCCAAGGATACATTTGCTTTTCAAGATTCAACTCCGCGGCTGATGATTCTTTGTTATTTCCCAGGTCAATTCCTGGGCTTGTCGTATTATAATCTCTCAACAATTGTTTAAAATCTATCTGGAAACAAAGATAAACAGATCTTAGATGCAACACAATTTAACCTCCGCTAATCAACTGAAAGTCACGACTTACCTTAAGGCATTTCTGAACTTTCTCTGGGAATTGTGAGAAAAAGGTAGGTATTGCAAAACCAGTGCAATTAGGATATCCATTCTTCAAAGTATCATCGTTTGGTTGCATGTCACCCATCCTAACTTGTTCGATTAGAATTGTTAATTCTATTTCTTCCTTTGGGATCTGAATATGGCTAATGAAAAGAGACAAGAAATTGAGTTCTCTCATATTCAACAACATTTTACCAAACTAACATTGTTCATACAGTGTTTATGATCCTTATTTTATGTTTTTGTTTTTCAAAACTTAGTTGATATGTCCATGAGATAGTCCTTATACATGATTCGCAATAGTAAGGCGATATCAATCATTTCAATTTTTCTGTGTCGCGGATGTTATGGGTATGTGTCAATGTTGCAAAGCAGACATGGATTATAGTCATTTGTTTTCATATTTCCATGGTACTGCTCTCGGGAGAAGGACAGAGAACAGAGATATACCCGAAAGGAAAGAAGGAGAAGAGAGCTACTCAAGGACACTAAACTCCATGGGAAAGGACTTTTTTGTGGTGAGTGCACTTCCCTATGGATCCTCATAAGTTGGATGACCAACCCCCGAGCTGTAATCAACATGTTTCTAGCTAGCACTCGAACATTAAGAATCACTAACTCCCTCGGCAGAGATTATTTTGAACAAACTCTCGCTGATGCGTAGCATCACTCAATATGGGGGTGGGCCTATTGCCTTAGGGGGGTTGGCCCCTAAACGAATAGTGGTTGGGGGTGGATTCCCATGCTTGATTCTGGGCAATATAGGACTTGATAGCGCCTCAACTATCAACTATAGCTTTTCGAAAAAGAGATGGCATCTCCCTACATCACTCACCTTCACTCAAATATCGAATTTTCTCCTTTTCCCTGAAGTCTGAAGATAATGGGAGCAAGATTTGTTTATCTCAAAATACCCAAGCAACAATGAATAAATGTCCAACAGAGGGTAGACTGACAGAAAAACCTAGGAACTCCACCATCTTCCTCCTAAAACTAATTTCACAATCTTAACAAAGAGCATCATCCTAATAAATATTTTAAATAGAGATAAGTCCCTCAATCATTATCCAAACAAAAAATGAAATTAATTTCTTCATGTAATTAAGGCATTAATCTCAAAACAAATTTGTCAAGGAAAAACACTTAAAATGTGTATTTATATACAATATACATACATGTAGTTCTGCTTACCTCAAGGAACAAAACTCGGGTTTTTGGTATGAAGAAAACCCAGTAATTTTAGCTCTTAAAGATCAAAAATGGCTTATTAAAATAGCAGGTTGTTTTTTCTCTGCTTTGTTTCTGTAGAATTTCTCCTCTCTCCACTTCAAGCTCAAGAACGGTGAGGCACGTGGCTTTCACGTGAAGGTGGAAAAATCTGAAAGACGAGAGCGCTGCTTTTCCACCTCAATCGTCGCATAAAGCATAATGCGTGTTGGACAGGATGAATGACAACCCTTTTTGACAGGGTTTTAAAATGGCCCACGTGTCGCATAAAATATTGATTGTACTAATATATTATCTAAATTTATTAAATCAGGTTTTTAATAATTTTTGATAAAAATTGATGAAATATATAATTAAAATTGTGAATTTCGTAAAATATATGATTAAAATCAATTGTTAACTTTCAATTGAATGAAAATTTTGATTTAGTCCATAACTAACAAGGATTAAATAAAAAATTAAAATTTGACTAAAAGATTGTCAATGACACAAGGGAAGTGGTTACTGTATCTTTGGCAAGAGTATGGAGGATTTTTTTGGCTACAACGATCGTGAGCACGAGTTCGGTACCAAAGAATGATTTTAGGTTGTTCGAGTCGGTGTTGAAATGCCATTTGATCTGAGGAGATTGACGACATTAGAGGGTGATGGAAGTTTTATGACGACAAAGCTGTAGCAAATACGATAAGTTATGACATCATTGATACAAAAAGCTGGACAATAAAAGCACAATGTGTAAATTTATTACTGTATTATTCACTTATCGAACGAGCAAAAAATTTAAATGGAAAAAGGTCTTAAACTATGGGCCTGTTTGGTGATGGTGTTTGCTTTCATAGAAGAGATTTTGAAGAAGTTACCTTAATTAATATATGGAAACTAAATTCTAAAATAACTTTCCCTTTGGGAAAACTTTTAAAGAAAGCCAATTGAACCAACTTCCTCTAAGAATTTTTCTAAATTGAAGAAACATTTTTATAAAATTAATCAAATAAGGTCTAAAAGCAACTTTTAGAACTCAAAATCGTGCCAAACGAACCTTGCATGTGGAATCTGCAAACAGGATCAAGAGAGTAAACAGAAGGCTTATAAAGAAGCTTTGATTTCTCATTTCCAGAAGGCCCTTTTAGTAGAAGATGATGAAACTATCATATAGACATGTAAATGGGTATGCTACTATGTTTCTTTCATCGAATAGAGTGGTGCTTGAGTAGAATGTCTATAACCGAGACTTTACAAAAATCAAATTATTTTAAAAGGTATACGATGATAATGAAACTCAGCAAGACTTCCACGTCGCTCTATTTTGAACGTGTACAAAATAAGACGGAAGAGGGTGTTACTCGATAACACTCCGACGTACAAATCAAAATGAATCACTTATAAAACATTGACTGACCTAATTCGTTGAACTATCACAAAATCGTTGACTTCTAAATATTGGATTTTAGTCTCTTTAATCTATTTAAATGTCCTAAATTCAAACGTGATAAGAATATGAAAATATATAATTTTTTTAAGGCACCCAATTTCCATTGATGTCGAGTTGGATAGGATCATATGTGTGAACTTTGGGAATGTTGACCCGTAACTGTGGTCAACTTGAACATTCTACAAAATAATAATAATAATAATAATAAATAAATAAATAAATTTGACTTTTCGCATTTTATGTAAATTGCAAGTTTGAGAGTAAGAAATGAAAGACGCGAGAGCGAAGGGACGAACTTGTATAGAAAATTTAGGGATTATAGAAGATAATTGATGTGTTTGAGAATGAGAATAGGGATTTTAAGATGTTTAATTAAGTCTATGATTGACAATTATTATTTCAAAATTCTTTAATTCTCGTACTCATTTTCAACTACACATTTACACTATAAAATATTTTATACGTATATCCAAATTTTTTCTCTATTTTTAACCACGCAATCTCCAAAAAAAAAAAAAATCACTATTCAAAATTCTATTTTTCAAAATAATGGCCATCAAATAGGAGTTAAATTTGCCTAAATTGAAAGATTGACTTATTGTTAGTCAAGATTATTTATTGAAAGTATTGATAGGTGCGATGGTTCCCACATATGTATGGAGATGAAAGAGGACACGTGTCTTCGGTTTAAGGTGTTGTCACATTATTTTGGAACCTTAAGTGGACATCGACACACCGCTACCGCACTTGATTTTTTAGATCATCTATGTCCTATTAAATTCCATTCCACATTATTGTCAAAAGTTGTTACTAAACTCTAACATCTAAATAAGGTCAAGCACCTTCTATACATATACGATTTGTTAAGCACTAGTTCGGCCGTGCTAGTCTTTGATTTTTCTAGTTTTTTCGTAGCATGATATATACATTCGCTAATTTTCTCTGGGTATGGTTTTGACCTCATCCTCTTGGTCTTGGTTTAATTTAAAGAAATATGTTTGCTTATTTTAAGAAAAATAATATTTTGCCAAACATGTCCTTAGTCAATGTTACATCATCATGAGATCTAACAAAAATAAATTAAAAAAAAATTAAAATGGCTTTTTCCCAAAGAGGCTTCTGCTTTGCACATGCATATTAGAAACCAAATCAGGCGGTTAGTTAGACAACTTTGACTTTCTTTTATTGCCAAAAACAACTCTAAATCGAATTCTTCATAGCGCAAATCGTGCCTGAATTATAGCCAAAAGCCTTGCAACTAACTTATCGTATAAGTCTCTTTTAAATGTTTAAATTAAAGTCATTAATGCTTTTACACAATTTTGATAGTTTTTCAACTCATCAAATTTCAAATCATACATTTAGTCATTGTTCGATAGGAATTAAAATCAGACTTTTAGGCCCTGTTTGATAGGGCTGTTTTTCCATTCCATTTTCCAACTTTTGCAGTGTTTGATAGGCAAAATTTTCCCGAGAAAATATTTTTCAACTTTTCCACCTTTTGGAGGAAAACAATTTCTTGATATTTTGGCTAGAAAATATTTTCTAGGTTGGTTGGTTGGCCCTTTTTTTTTTTTGTTTTTGAAGTTGGAAAAAATTCTAACCACAATGTTAAAAAAATTTATCACTTTTATTGACAATTTTCATGCAAAACAAAGTCAAACGAATGATATTCGGTATGGTAATTTATTTTTCAATTTTTTTTTTTTTGGCAATTGGAACAAATTCTAGACNTTAGGTTGGTTGGTTAGTTGATTTTTTTTTTTTTTGTTTTTTGGCAATTTGAAAAAATTCTAAATAGAATGTTAAAAAAATTTATCACTTTTATTGACGATTTTCATGCAAAACAAAGTCAAACGAATGATATTAGATATGGTAATTATTTTTCAATTTTTTTTTTTTTGGCAATTGGAACAAATTCTAGACTCAATGATAGGAAAAAATATCACTTTAATGGACAATTTTCATAAAAAACGAAGTCAAACGGACACCAAACTTTCAACATTTTCCATGAAAAATTATATCAATCAAATATAATTAATTACAATTCTCAGTAAACAATTTCTAGGCAATTCAATTCCCTAGAATTCATTTTCTTTCCACCCATTTTCCACCTTTGCAATCAAACGGACCCTTAGTTTTTTTTAAGCATTATCCATTTTTATACAATACATCTCTTTTTGGGCTC
>CAIGRP010025367.1:0-11794 GCA_903798385.1 Fraxinus cuspidata | reverse complement strand
CGTTATTTCCATGACACTTAGTACCCAATAGTCAAAAAGTAGTAATAATGGATCACTTGATTGACTAAATTCTTATGATAGCATTACACATTTTAACATATATACCATGTGTGGCCCCACAATTTTTCCAACAACAAGATCACAAGTTGCTATTACTCTGAGAATCATATTTCATTTGATGCAAAAATGTGTTCAAGAATAAATGAGACACTTAGAACATACTATTTACTCCAGAAAAATAAGGAAAAAAAAAGTAATATACATCCTCTGTAAAGGGGTAACAATGCCTTTAAAAATTCTCCTATGCCAATACATTGATCTCATATCTATAAGTAGCATTCACTAAAATGCACATCCGTAGCTACCAAGTCTAACCTCCTCCTATGACAACATGACAACATGTGCTGAAGCTTCATACTTTCAGACAAGTACCACTCTCTCCAACTTTCTATTAGAACTTTCATAGTGGAAGGCATAACTCAGTCCCTCCATATCAGTTAAAATAACAGGTTTCAACGTTCAGCTGCCAGATTAAATCAGCAAGGAGTGGTGCACATTTTCCCAGCAGTTCCTCCAAGATCAACAGTCAATACAAAACATAGTAAGGTGCAATCTCCTCACTGTTATTTATCAATTATTCTGGGCAAATATGCTAACTTGGTATTGGTATTGGTATTGGTGACAATTCAGTCTAAGAATACCAATTTTCTTCTTGTACTGGAATCAATTGCTAATAAAATATTGAATATCCAATGAAACATTACATCTGAGTTAAACTCATACAATGTGAAATCATGCATGACAGAACTAAAGTTAAGAGAGAAGCTGACTAGTGTGTGAAAGAGCACTTGGAGATTTCACCAATAACATTTATGATGTAACAATTATAAATTATATTTTTTATGATGTAAAATTCTCATAATTAGCAAAGTCACAATAGTCAATCACACCAACTGAGATAAGCCCTGCCAGTCATTCAAATCATTCAATATGCTTGCAAGATCAGGTCATCCTCATTCACGAGACAGATAATGATTGCAAAAAGAAACCAAAAAACAAGCTACTCCACACAATAATAGCTATTTCTTTAGCAACATAATGCATTGTTACAAAAAAAATGAAAAAGAAAAAGTATGCAGATTTCCAAAGTTAAGGTTGCAGCATAATAGCTAAGCCAACCACACTTGAGTATGGGTAATGGACAATGAGTAAGTATCTTTCACACGTAAATGATCAAATTTTAAGACCTGGAATTCAGTCAAAGAAGGATATGGTATTGAACATACAATTCCAAATAAGCACAAGCTAGTATAAGAATGCTTTAAGGTTTTCTAAGTAATAGGGAAAAAAAATAAATGAGAGTAATGCATTTTGATGTAATAATACACGTTATAATTGAACATTGACATTAAAAAACAAATCTTGTTGCTATTTAATTGTAGTTCCTTAGCACTAGGGACTTGTATCATGAGCCAACGAGTTGTGTCCATTTCCAAAGAGTCAAACATTAATGGATTTATTGTCAACAACAGATACATTATGGTAACAAAAGTATTTGAGCAGCATGGCATAGAAGCATACTAAATATCTCAAAATCTTAATACATAATTAGAAAGTAGCAAGGCATTTGATTCTAGTTCCTCTTCTTACTCTATGAACTCTTTGACAAATCCAAAATAAAATAAATAGAAAGGAGAAAAAAGACTCCATAAATCAATAGAAGAAAGAAACACCTCGTGACTAGTAATTGCTTAATCTTCCAAGTCAAAAGTTATTCATCCACAATCCATGAGTATGCTTTGGCCTCTGGTAGAAAGTAGCGAACTTAATACCTGTGTAAAGTCTTAGGAAAATACAGAATAAATCCCAAGCATCTTATCCTACAAAAATATCATATATAAGGTTCAGGGTAACACTTCAGTGATCAAAAGCATCTGCACTGTGTAAGTAAGTGCTAAGGTACCCAGATACAGACATATGTAAGCACATAAATAAGGTTTCATTAACTTACTACACAGTACACATCCATTTTAAGTTAGCACCTTACCTATTATGTTTTGGACCAAAATTATGCCAGCCATTTCATTCCTCGACTACCATCAACAGTATATTTTCAGATATAAGAACTTAGAACTAAAGACCAGAGTAATAATGCCTTGTTAGCGATTATAAAGAGCTTTCTCCAGGAAAAATCTCGCTCATTCTGTGACCACTTGCTCACCAAGGCCAAAGGACACCATCACTGGCACCTCTCTTTCTTCGTTTCCCTATGTTACTTTCTCATTTACAAACCACCACAATCATGAAACAAGTACGTCATCTTCAGACCACCATAGCCCCATAATTCTACATTAACAGATTTACTCAAAATCTCCACTCCCCAAAATTTAGAGGGAACAATGGTTAGTTTGTTGTTTTTTGTTTAATAAATTCTCCACTTGCAAGTTCCACTGTCAAGGTTGGGAGTTGGATTAAAATAAAGATGATCAAATTATGATTATGAAGAGCACAAAATTCTTCTATCTCATGAGACAAGCATTTATGAAAAAAAAAAAAAAAACCATTCAAATAAAAAAAAAAGATAGCTTTTGTTTCTTATCCCTGTGTTCATGGCATGGACTATTCAGCTCCAGATGTTTATAAACAAAACAGCTGAATGTGAAAATTATGAGAGTAAGATTAAAAAATGTGCTATTGATCAAAATAGCATCTATCCATAACCATCTTTATCAAAACTGGATTAATTCCACTTTCTTACTTATCTCCATTGTCACAGTGCACTTGAATTTAAATTTGAAAGGCAAAGGACATACTGTCAAGAATATTATTGAATAACACCAATCTGCTGGATACTGCTCTCTTGGGTAGTGGGTTCAGAAACCAAAATAATTTATGCTCCATACCAATCCCAAATTGAAGGAAGTCTTCTACGGCCACGAGATTGTTGGGGTTTCTCTCTAACTTGCTTCCCGGTTGGAATCTTAGCACCATTAGCTGTACCTCAACTAGTAGATGTAACTAATGTGGTATTTTCGATTTTGTTAATGATTTTGTATCCCTTATTCTACTAAGAGTTTCACCTTAACATCTGCAGGATGTAAAGTGAAATTCTCGAACAAAGAAAATATTAAACCGTTTTAAAATATATTAATCAGAAGAGTCCCACGATGATCAACTTATCAAAGGGGTTTCTACGAAATAAGAAGAAAAGGAAAATCAAAACCAAGTCAAAAGAAAAGATTGATGAAATCTCATTTCTTCACATAAATAAGTAAACCTCTAACAAGAAATCTCTAATAAAAATCTCACTTTCTTCACATTGCGACATTGTTGATAAACATTCAATAATTGATATTATAAAAATAAAATTTCCGAACAGTTGGCGCGAATTTGATTAGAATTTGAGTTAAAGTCCAGTTTTAAAATTTTTACAATAGAATAAACAATCTATGGAGGTGAAACTTGACTTGCGTTTCGATATTCAGATACTCCAATTAATTAACTTTTGTCACAATACATACATAATTAGAAGAAATTTACGAAACCTATACTAAAATGTAAAATTTGGTTCATAATTCATACCTTTTAATTTCAAAAACAAGGTTTGAAATTCGGGTTTTGATTCTTGACTGAACCGCGAGAAAATGGAATTTCGATCACAAAAATTGCAGTCTAATCTGGGTCTGAGAGTAGATTCTGTAGCCATTAACTGCGAGGCCATGAATTTAGTCGTACTTCTTTTTCTTCTTCCATTTTTTTTTAAACCAAAATCATTAGAAATTTTTAATGGTTTTTACTGTTTAACAAGTTTACAAATATTTGTAATCTGTTACTTACCCTCCGTTTGATTCTAATTGTTGTAGAATGAGAATGAAAAATAGACTCTTTATTGGACCCATATAAGAGATAAATTTATAATTGATGACTTAATGTGATAGATAACGATCATATCTCTCATTTTTAACGAAAGCTTATCTATTCTTAATTTTTTTCTTTTTTTTTTAAGCACCAAACATCTCAAGCTTTCATTTAATTGCTAATTCCGTCCCTCTGTCCATTTTTGCGGTTAAAAATCATTTAAAATGAAAGAGTTTATTATTAGTTGCTTTATTTTAGAATTACTAATAATACAAAGACACACAATAATGGATAAGATTAAGCTATATCATAGACATAATGTTTTGGTGGTATATCATACTCGAAGATTTGTTATATCGTGTGTCTTATAATTGACGTGAAACTCAATAAAATCGATTTGTTATCATATATGCTCAATTATATATCATTAATAGATTTTTCTTTCATATTGTTAGACTAGATGAGAACACTGTCACTTTATTTCAGTATGTTCTAAATACCATGCAAGAAATTAATTAATCCTGAATCCTCAATCATACTACTATATAATACTTCACCATACATCTTAATCTGTCTTTATTTGCTCTTTTGAAAATAGAGACCATTCTATTGCCCACTAGCTAGGTCTCATATCTCCTCTTTTATGCATATTTTATGGCAAACCAAGTGGAAAGTGGACATCCCTATGAAATGTTTGAATGCCTTTCCAGCTTATTGAACTATACTCCCCCATCCCCCCCCTCCACCCACCCCTCCTTTTCTTTCTTTCACTATTTTATCTAGCAATTAAAATTACGATTGAAATTATTGGGAAATTTCGTATGCAAAAGAATGGAAGATTTTTCAAATTCTAAGATAATAATTACAAGGCAACCATGTTAGAATTAGCTCATGAGTCTTGAATGTAGTCTTAGTGGTCGGCCTTCTAAAAGTTTTGCCAGAAATGATCAGTTACTTTTCGAATGTTTTTGTACTTTAGCTTTGTTTCAACATATTCGAGTCAATACAAAAGATTTTTGCTTTAAAATGCTAGTATAAGCTCGTGACAAGTAATTTTATTTGGAGTAATCAAGATGAGAATTTCAACTTCTTGAAAACCCTAAACATAGGTTTTCTTTGTACAACTTCGGTTGTGTGGAAGTTATAAACTTTTAGTTCAAACAAAATAAGAAGGATACGAATGAAATTAACTGTAGACATATTTGTTACATTGAATTCAACATCATAAATTACAAATGTTGTCCTAATTGTGTGTAAGTTATTGAATTACTTCCAAAATTTAACATGTTAAAATGAAGATAACTTTATTTTTTATACATTATAGTCTTCAACAAGATTATTAGTGTGTGGGGAAGATTGATTTTTCTCTTAATTGTACAAGGTCACATAAACAATTTATATGGATGGTAATTAGGTGACTTAAACACAACACATAAATTGTTTTTATGGTATGTTAAATCACTATCGAAGATAATATTTCTACCTATCTATCTCCAATATTTTTTTTTCAAGTAAAGAGAAATTCTTATTTTGATTATTTACCAATTTTACTTGTTATTGAATGCTTCATTTATAAGCACTTGTGTAGGAAAGATAACTTTGCCAACTTCCACATGTTTTGCTAGTGGTATTATTGTACATGAAAAAAAAAAAAAAAATCTCTCTTTAACGTAAGAGAAATTCATAACCATTTTTTCTTTAAATCCAATGCCTAGTAATTTAAAGTATATATCAAGCAATATATTTAATGAAGCACAATCTTCTTGTCTCCCCCCCTATAAAGGTGAATCATAGGACTACTGCGTTTTAGATATGTAGGAGTGGAAATTTTCTATTAAAAGCTCAAAGAAAACATTAATCTTCTAGATGTATTGTATGATTACGTTATGATTGTGTTGATTGTACTTTGAAATCCATTATTTTCAAACTCTTTTTTTACATATTCATTTTCAATCATACTTTCACACAATAAAATATACTGCACGTAAATACAAAATTTTTTCTTACTTTTTAACCACTTATTCTTCTGAAAATCACTATTCAAAACTCTATTTTCCTCAAATAATAATTGTCAAACATGGGCTTAGTGATCAAAGAAATGTTTAAAGCTTTACGCAAGATATATTATATATATATATTCTACAAAATTGTATATTTTAAGGTAATGTTTGCACCAACCAAAGAGCAAAGATATGTTTATATGTAATTATACAAAACAAAATTTTGCGATCTATGAGTATAGTCGTGTTCAAAATTTAACACTAGTTAATAATCATACAAAATCGGGCATTGAACATAATTTTTTTTTTTTTTTTCAGTTTCTCAAATGTACTCCAAATATATACAAAACTAGAATCCAATTGTTTTGCCCAACTCTAATGTCTTATTTGCTATCTTACATAAGAATTTAAACTGATAAAGATAAATTACATTTGTGTTATGTTTGGTCCCCCATTTTTTCAAAACTCATTTTCAAAATTAAAAAAATAAATCCTTATTTTTTAACCACACAATCTCCAACAAAATATTATTCAAAAATAATTTTTTTTTACCCTAAAATGACGCTCAAACGAGGGCTTATATTCTCTATATTTAATATTTTCTTAAAAATATCGTAGTTTACATTAAATTGGTCAAATGTGGGTACATATAGAACCCATTTTCATACACTAGAAGACACGCTCACACATTCTATGTCTCGTTGTGAGCGATATAATATGTTATTTCATGAATTTGTGTCGTTGTATACTTTTAAGTAGGCGATTTAATTTCATTGTTGAGAAGAAAATTCGCTTAGTTGATTTTTTGCTAGAAAACTAAAAAAATATAATTCAAAATATTAAAATACTGTCATAAAGTTTGTTTTTCTGGACCCTACAATAATGGTATAAACATAAGAACAATTTTTGTTGTCTTCATAGTCATTAAATTCAAATGAACTACATATCGAACCAGAAACTCGGGTGAGTTGAGTTATCATATCGGTTGATAATTAAACGGGTCAAACCCGAAGGAAACCAGAGAGATATAACCTGTTAAAAACAGCCGGATTTAAGTGTTCAACCGGTTTTAAAAAAAAAAAAAAAAAATTTAAAGCTTCGGGGACAGAGATTTTAAACTAGGACGTCCAAACTATATTGTTGGCGTCTGTCCATTGAGCTACTCAATTATAGAAAGGTAATTATATTCATAACGTAGTTTTTGTTAACTACACCACATTTTAATAGTATAACGTTTCTTAATTTTTGCTCTTTTTTATACTTATGTTCATAACTTTTTTTATTGCGTTCATATCTTTAATCTTCAATTAATTAGTATATTTCATTTCCGATAATGATTTTTATCCAAATATTATGTTAGTGTTCAACAAAATATTTTGTAGAACTTTGGTATTTATTGTTTATTTTTCTTATTTAATAAAAATATGTGAGAAAATTAAATCTTTTTACTCTCCCTTGTAACAGATTTTTAAACCATCGTCGTGCGCAAAATGTACTAATAAATTGAACGTTGAGGAGAAAAATATGACCAAAAATTGAAAATATTAAGTGCAAAAATGATCATAAGTTGGAAACCTTCATTGCATCTAATATATGGTGCATTTGACAACTTTGGTGTTAAATAATTAACCATTATAGAAGCCTCCATTATTAGCAAAAACATACATAGCAATCCCACTTTGCCTTTTTGGCTCATCCTAAACTTAAAAACTTTTTTTTTTCCTTATTTTTTTAACTTGTTAGTGTTTTTTTCTTTCCCTTTTTTTTGTCCAAAAGACCATCAAAACTTAGGCGGATTGTTAGTAAGAACATTATTTTAAAGAAACTTAATTTATTTAAGGTTGCATCATCCACGGGTAGAAAAAAATTCCTCAAAATTGCAATACATTCAACATAAAACTGGCCGAAAATGGAAAATATAAATTTGATATAGAAAAATCATCCTACGTTCTAATGTGACTTGGCAATCTAGAGTTGATAACCATTTGAATTGATATTATCAACCTTGCCAATTATTTAGACTCCTAACTTTCTTTTGTACTCCTTTATGTACTCTAGTAATTAAAATTGATTTGAATCTTATCAAAGCCAACCGAACAACAATGAATCAATTCAATAAAATTTGGCCCTAGTTTTAGGTTGGACTTCCTTTCGTCCTCAACACTATTAATAATTTAAGAAGCTAATAGAGTGACTGCAGAGGCTAGAGATACATGGTGATTCGGGATTGAGTTAGTCGGAGTAGGGGTGAAGAAGAAGATAAAGGAAGATGATGAGGAAAACGGCATTTTTTAACTATAAAAGATATAAGTATACTTTTACGAACTTCATAGAAGTAAGGCCATTTCATAACGTTCTTTAAGTAAATTTCTCTTGCAAATATTATGTCATTTATCTTCGAGTTCAAAATTTGAAATCAATAATAGTACAATACTATTCCATTATTGGTTTAATTGTCACATTGTATACAACTAGAGGAGGTTAAAAAACAAACAGAGACACATAAAATGTTTGTCTATTATTTTGATCAGTATAACATCCTCAAACTTTTTTAATTTCCTTTGAAGAGATTGGTAGATTTGATCCATTAGGGTTTTATTATTTTAAATCAACTTCTAAAATGGAAGGAAATTGTAGAATATATAAATGAAAAGTTGTATTAATTTAGTTTCTGAAAAGGCAGATATTCCCTTCTTTTTAAAGAGCAAAAGCATATGAATTTCTTTAATGGATTCCAGATCCTAATCTATTATTCTTTTGGGCATGTAAAATTTCCGTATCACCAAACAGCTTTTCAGTTTCTTTAGTTTTATATACTTAAAAGGTTATGTCCTCCAATCCACATATTTTCAAGAATAAAAAAAAATTGAAACGAAGCTCCATCTAAATTTACACTTATTTCTGAAAAGAAGCATCAATGAAGAATGACGAACAAGAATATATCCCATCACCTAAAACTTAAGCTTTGAAACTTAGTCCACGATCGGTCCCCGTTTTTCGGAACTCATTTTTTCTTAAATTATTTTCAACCATACATTTTACAGTTTTATCAAATTTTCAACCATAGATTTAATTAATTTATATCAAAATCTTCTAAAAATCTAATTTTTCACTAACTAGAACATGGGCTTAATTTATTTATACGTTATGCATTCACCTAAGTATAGTGTTATCGTATACCTAGTATATTGGAGATCATACATTATGTCCCTCTTAAGTTCTTTATATTTTCATTTCTTAAATAATAAACTAGTACAAGTCCACTAATTTTTCTCTACACCCTCCAAAATATATATGAAGAACTATAGTCTATTCATCCAAAGTTTGACAACATCGTTATGCTACAAGACATATATTCCATTCCAAGTTCTTGGGTACAAGTGTATGAAGACAGCTCAAAATTCGTAAAATACTTTCAGATATCTTATAATTAGGGTTTTGTCTTGTAACAACTATAGTATAATAACAAGGTTTTCCATTTCATTTTCAAGCAAAAGACAAGTAAAGAAACAAACATACCCTTGGTGACAACAATTTACTTTTCCCTAAACCATCCTATCTCAAATGTCCATGCATATGCTTTTAACTTCGACAAAATCTGATAAAAGTTCACTCTAACCAAGAACTATACATTTTATGTACATATATATCTATATCCACACAAATGGAGAGATGAATAATGGATAAGAAATATAAAGTACTTAAAAGACGACAATTTTAATAAAATTTACGCGATATCAATCAAACATGTATTAGACGAGGAAGGGGTAAATCACAGTTCGCGTTTAGTAATTAGGATTTAGTTGTTTTAAATTTTTCAGATTTATAGTCTGTATATATTTATGAAGAATTGCTCAACTATGGAATGCTCGACACTATTGAGATTGTATACTCGACAATCATTTTGGGGTCTTATCATTCAAATTGCACACTAGATTTTTGTGCCAAAATTTTAAGTGCCCTCAGCCGTATGGATTAAACAAAAATTCACGTTTTGATATATTTCGTTAGTAATGAATTAAATAGAGTAGAAAAAACGGTTTACATAAGTCATTCTAAAATTTTAAAAACAAGTCATTTTTTTGTCTTGAGTGTCAAGCCACTATAGGCGGCGTAGTAGATTGCCTAAGGCTCCTCTTTGACGAGGGCCCAAAATTATATAAAGTTAATTGATTAGTTAAAGAAAAATGAAAAATTATAATTACAAAATTCTTTAAATTAGATTTATTATATGCAAACGCAAGAAACAAATAAAATTTAAAAATACAATCATCTCTTAAAAAATTCATATAAATGAAGTAAAACCATACATTTATGTATCACATAAATATATCACAAGTCATTACTTTCTTTATATATAATTAATTTAACCATTTATCTTCCCAACCATCATTTTTCTTTTTCTTAACAATAAAAAAATGTCACTTTTTACTCTTCAAAATTTACGATTATTGCTCTCATGGTGGGTGCTCGTTCAAAAAACTGTTGTTAAATGCACTTGTATTCATTTCTCTTTCTAGATTTTTGCATTTCGTTTTTGTCTCTTTCTTTTTCAGATTTTTCAATATTATTGTATTGATTAACGTTTTAATTAAATTAATGTTTCTTTATGTATTATGTAATCTGGTTTGAAATTTTTCCAATCCATTTATTATTCTTTTTTTTTTTTAATGTTTGTACTAGAGTTTAAATCTTGTATTTTATTTTCCAATTTTTCTGATTATATTTAATTATTTTTTAATTGTATTTAATTATCTTCTAAATCAAATTAAAAAATTAATTTTAACCACACGTTTCATATAATTCACAATTTTGCAACCACACATTTCATCAACTTTTATAAAAATCTAATTTTCATCTATATCAAACAGGAGTTCAAGATTCATAAGATCCCATATTTGAAGTACATAAAACTCTCAAATTTTAGGGTCGGCCAGAGAGAGAGAGAGGGAAGGAGGGAGGGAGACAGAGGAATCTTACAGCGAGTGTATGAAGAGCTGGACCTTGAAAGTTGAACCTTTTTGAGAGTTGGAGAAGGAAAGAATATTCTTTGGTCACCACAGTTCAACAACTAAACTCCAAACATTATATTCTAAACAAACAAACACACATCAAAAACATCATTAGATTATGATTAAAGGTTTGCAGGAAAAGTCAGCCCACAAATAGACGACTTTTCTAATTTCCAAAAATTCACTGCGTTTGTCAGTAATTGTCTCTCTATTGAATAATCTCCTTCGTAATCACTGGTGAACAACTTACTTAGGCACCCCTTTTACAAGATTATCACGGCTATTTTGAATAAGTAGATCTCTTAAAATTCAGTAGAAGTTTAAATATTTTTTTAAAGCTATATTTATGCGAGAATTAGTGGTTCAACAAATTAATATATAAACACGAACATAACACTTTGACAAATTCTCGGTTCGCGACTAATCACGAAAGGGAACGAATGAAAAATAGCGCATCATAGAGAGTTTTAAGTCTATTTTATTTATATTAGATTCGGTACAAAACTCTATTCGAATTCTTGGGACGACACAAAAAGAAAGTTGGATCGAATAAATAAATGAATAGAGAACCCGGAACTATTCCGATCATGGAATAGATAAAATAAATAAAAAATAATTTTTTGCTCAAGAACGAAATCTTATAGAAACCATCAATATCTGGTTCATCATTCAGAACCTTATCACACTCTAGATATGATGAAATAGGATGTATATTAGAAGGTCAACCTATTTCAAATATATATTATGGATTCTTGCAATGCAATGTAGTTTGATAACTAAGTATCTCGAAAAGACTTTCAATTTGAATTTACTTATGTAACATAAAAGATGCAATTTTTAATTTTACGGTTCTTACTCGCGATTTATCAATATAATCATGTCTACGTATGTCAATAAATAGTCTCATATATATATATATATATA